>BMAW01027093.1:235278-309789 GCA_019974015.1 Nephila pilipes | reverse complement strand
ATGTATTTTCTTTGTTGTACTTCTGTCTCTTTTTTGTGTTATCAAAATTATTTTTCTATAATTTATGTATTGTCTTTTTTTATAAATCATTAATTTTAAATAATCTTTAACTATTATCTAATATTTTTTAATTTGATTAGTATTATATATATTTTTTTATACTTGCAACTTTTTTTATTGTAACTGCTTATAAGATATAACACACACACATAAATTTTTTTGTTGATATGAATCCATTTTATTTATAGGTGAAGAAACCTTATGGACAAGATTTTTGGATTGATTTCAATTATGACTCTCAAAGTATTTCTTTTTTTTGTTCAGAGTTTGGGGTGAGCAATGAAATTCTTTATTTTTGACAAGAAATTATTATAGATCTTATTTAAAATACAGTAGTGTTTATTTCTCTACCTTTTAGGTCTAATTTTTTGTGTTTTTATTTTTGATGCTTCAGATTTAAATTTATAATTTATTTCAATATTAATTTCTGTGTCCTCAATCTTGTATCCCTTTTATAATAAAATTTGCACTTATTCAATAGATGACTGATAAATTTTCATATTTTTTGTTGCAATTCTTGAGATTAAACTTTTAAAATCATTTTTGTATTTTAAATTTTTACTTTAACTAATTATTGAGTTATCTGAATATAATTTTGAAGTTAATATAGGATTCTGATTTTCGAAGTGAAAGTAAATAGAAATTGACTGTTTTTTTTTTTTTTTTTTTTAATGAATTAAGTTTATATTGCTTCTAATTTTAGCTTGATAGTTTTGATGTTTTAAAAAAAAATGCTTCAAAATTTAAAGTTTTTATTTCTTTATTTGCTTATTGAATAGGTTGTCTTATTTCCTAGTAATTGTAATTTCCTTCATATGAAATTGTGCATATTGCATATATTTCCTTAGAAATAATGTATTTACACAAAAAAATTTTGTAAATCTTAAAATAACCTTTTTTTTAGCCTGATCTTTTATATGATAATTCTGCATCATGGGAAACTGTTCTAATTTCATCTGATGTTGTAGATTACTATTCTGTACAAAGTAAGCTGTAAAATTATTTTATTGATTGAAATTGTAGATTAATTTTTTTTTGTCTGTAAAAATTTACAATAATAAAATGGTAAACAAAACAGTACAAGAAATTCTGTTTTGTTTAATTATTAGATTGTTTTTATATCATTCATAATTGAATAATTTCATTTTCCCTTATTTATTTTATTGATATTCTAAAATTTAGAGGTAACAACTTTCATATCTAAATCACCCAATATTTGTTTTAAAATAATTTTGGTTGTTTTCACAAATTTTTCCAATATTAATTTATTTATTCTGTAATAAGGGAGAAATGCAATAATTTGATGTTGGATCATGAAAAGACTATTGTGGAATGGTCAAACTGGTCACTTTTAAATTCAACTGAACCAGAAAATTATCATAAAGGTCTTAAGAAAGTCTTTAGAGTATGGTCTATTTGAAAAATGTCCTTATCATTTAATAATTCATAATTGTAAGGTATGTCAGCAATATCCAACTGTGCTTACAACATATGGAAAGTAATGTTAACGTAAGAAAACATATGTAAGATTATATTTCATCACTATTAGATTTTTTTAGTGAGACAATTTATGTTTAAATTTTGAGCAGTTGTTTTTCTCAGAGTTCTGTAAGACTCTGAAATTTTGCTTTCTTGAAAATGATATTTTTCAAATGGCTGAAATTCCGCATTCAATTATTTCTAATTGTACCATTTTATATGATGCTTTTGTTTCTGAATGGCAGATAGTAATTCCAAAAAAAAAAAAAAAAAAAATTGTAACTCTCTTTGATTCCTTATTTAATATTATTAAAAATAATAGACTCTGAACATTTAATGTCTGAAAGAAGAATATTCACATGTGATTCACTACTACCAAATTTTGCAAATCTGAGATTGATGAAAATGTGCATATTTTTGCATTGTAGCATTTTTAATTTAATTTCATATTTCTATTTTTGTAAACTCTGTGTGAAACCAACTTACCTCTTAATACTATATTAAGTTATATAAATTAAATAAAATTATATAAATTATTTATTAATTATTTGTAAGGGGGGAATTAAAGTTAGCATTTGTATGCTTTTTTAAAAAATTAATCATTATTAAATTTTGTAGAATTTGTACTAATTCAGAATACTTAAAAGACACTATACTTTAATCAGTTTATTGTAAATGATTTACTATCTTATAAATAACGAGTAGTTACAATATAGTAAAATTTACTAAACTTAATTTAATAAAATAAATAAAAATTAATAAACTAATAAATAATTAAATAAAAAGAATTGAGAGGTAACATCAAAACACAATTTTGAAAATTTTAAGAAAATATTACCTACTTAATAAAAATATTCAGAAATAATTTTAGAAAAATGAAATGTAAGCATAAAATAATAATACAGTAAAGAAAGAAATCGTTATTAAACTGTTAAGTAAAAATCATATATATTAGACTATTGTAAATAAAGTGTAAAAGCAACACAAAGTATGAAAAATTAACAATTATAAAAATATAAAATTAACTGCAAAAGAAAATTTTTTTTATATGTTATAGATAAAATTAGAAAAAGTATGTGAGTTTCAAAGAATAATAAATTGAAAACACATAAATTAAACATATAGAAAATGAAAAATTGAAACTGGATGCATACATATATGTGTGTGTGTGGTGTCATGATCACAGACTTGCAGCTACTGTTGTTTTTACCCTGTCGTGGGTTTGAGCCCTGATGGCACTGAAGACCTACTGTGTTATAGGGCTGATGTAACAGGTCAATTGAAAAGTCCTCGGCCTACCATACTAAAACACATTTTTTTGGCAAAATTAGTTTTTTTTATTCAACATAATTTACTTCAAGGGTGATACACTGATTATAGCGACCCTCCAACTTTTCGATACCATATTTGTAGTACGATTTGTCCTTTGCTTCAAAATAGGCCTCAGTTTCGGCGATCACCTCTTCTTTTGACGAAAATTTCTTCCCAGCGAGCATTCTTTTGAGATCTGAGAACAGGAAATAGTCCCTGGGGGCCAGATCTGGAGAATATGGTGGATGAGGAAGCAATTTGAAGCCTAATTTATGGATTTTTGCCATCGGTTTCACTGACTTTTGTGACACGATGCATTGTCTTGGTGAAGCAGCACTTTCTTTTTCTTCAAATGCGGCCTTTTTTCGGCGATTTCGTCCTTCAAACGGTCCAATAACGCTATGTAATAGTCCCTGTTGATGGTCCTTCCTTTTTCAAGGTAGTCAATGAAAATTATTCCATGCGCATCCCAAAATACAGACGCCATAACCTTGCAGCCAACTGTTGCGTTTTCCCACGCTTTGGAGCGGGTTCATCATGTGCAGTCCACTCGGATGACTGTCGTTTAGACTTCGGAGTGAAATGATGGAGCCATGTTTCATCCATTGTCACATATCGATGCAAAAACTCGGGTTTATTATGTTCGATCATCTTCAAACACTGCTCCGAATCATCAACGCGTCATTGTTTTTGGTCAAAAGTGAGCTCACGCAGCACCCACTTTGCACAGAGCTTTCTCATACCCAAATATTCGTGAATGATATGATGTACACGTTCAGTTGATATCTTTAGAGTGTCTGCTATTTCATTCAATTTTAATTGACGGTCATTCAAAATCATTTTGTGGATTTTTTTAATGTTTTCGTCGGTAACAACCTCTTTTGGGCGTCCACCATCTTCGGTGCTCATTTCACCATGTCTAAACTTAGCATACCAATCCTTGATGGTTGATTTTCCTGGGGCAGTGTCCGGAAACTCGGCATCAAGCCAAGTTTTTGCTTCAACTGTATTTTTTCCCTTCAAAAAGCAATATTTTATCAACTCGCGAAATTTCTTTTTATCCCTTTTTTTCACAATAACAAAAATTGCTTCACTCAACATGCTATAATTCACAAACTAATGATCCGACAGCTATCAAATTTATACACGCATCTTTTGAGGGTTAGGGCTAACTAAAAAACATATGGATTTAATTCTAGTAGTGCTATCTATGTGTCAGGCTGGGGACTTTTCAATTGACCTGTTACATTAAATCTGGTTGAGGTTGTTAGTCCTCCCACCGACATGATGTGGAAGTTTGGAGAAGGAGGTGCCAGCTCAGATGACTTCACTTGACCTAAGTTAAAAATTTCGAGGTCCGTTGTAAATAGCACTTATGTTGCTTCTCAGTGCAACATTAATAAAGTTATATATATATATATATAATGAATATTTATCAAGTTATATACACTTTTTATTAACAATTATATTAGCAACATGAATAATATAATCTAAATATATTCCATTTCTTGCATTTTCTACTTTTGGGAAAATTTTGAAATGTTATGTATTATTAGATTGAATGAAGAAAACTATTCTTGAAATAAACATATAATTATGTAAAATACCAAATTTTAAAAAATATGTTTTAAATTTATACTTTATTTTGATGTTTATTTCATGATCAATGATTTTAAAATTATCATATGCAAACTGTAATGTTTTTTGTTATTCTTATTTATCTTTGCTAATTTATAATTATTATTTACATTTTCAATAAGTGACTTTTAATAAAAATTTTAAATGATAACAGAATTCATTTCTGAAATTTGATTAATTGAGTTTCAACAATATACTTATACTAATGATAAATCTTAGATATCTATAATATATAACCATTCAATATACAGACTTTAAAATTTTAAGTTTAATTGTAGCTCCATAGCTATGTTTATTTTGAGAATAATTTTTTTAATAACATATTTTTAAGAATATATCTTTATAATTAGTTTGCTATTATGAAGCAGCTAGTTGTTTTTTTGCTGTTATGAAATAGCTATTTTTTGTTTGTTGTAATGAACTATATAATTTCAACATTAATTTTTATTTCCTTATGTTTTATAATAATGAATATCAAGAATTAAAAAAAAAATACCCTTGAAAATTTTTTTGTAAGAAATTTATTTCTGCTATATCAAGCTTTATATTCAATTTTTTAAAAATAAAATTCTTAATTTTTAAAGCTCCATTTGATAAAAAAAAATTATGCTAATAAAAGTTTCCTATTAAAGTTTTTAATATTTTATGATATAAATTACGTGTTTATTATTTTAGATAAAAGAATTATGAAATCTAAAGAATTATGTATTTCTCTTAAATGTAAGTGTGACGAACTTCTACCAGTGGAATATCCTATTTATCCACAATTTCAAACAAATTTAGTCCGAATAACTTTTTGGAGCTTCCTGGATATCAGTCAACCTTTAGAAAAGATATTTGGAAAACCTGTTGACTTGGCTAATGAATGTACAGAAAGTCAAGTGAGATTTTCTTCTTTACATAATTTTGAAATTCCAGTTTCTGTTATGTATGATTGAAACGAACTGTTCACAATTTCATTTAAGTAATTTGGCATTAATGTAATAAAAATGTTTTAAATATAATATTTATTGTTAAAAATATATTGACCTTTTAATACTGATTTTTTTTTTTTTTTTGTTATATATATTTTAGGAAAAGAATTCTGTATCTCGAAATTGTCGAAAAGTTTCGAATTCTGCAGATGTTTTGTCTATTCAAAAGGTAAATTAATAAATCTTTGATTGCTTCAGATACATGTATCATATGATAAGTAATTCTTTTAAGAACAAGTTCTTTTGCCTCTCATTTTTTTTAAAATCTTAATTTAGTTTTTATTAAATGTTTACAAAAGTTATGAAAGGACTTGTTGAGGTTTTGTTTCAGTAGAGCTGAACTATTTACTAATTCAAATTTTTTTAAAGACAACAAATATTATTTCTTATTGCCTTTTATTCTATAAGGAGACTTCCTACAATAATTTTTTTTTTTTAATGAAAAGTTCAGTGTTTAAAATGTTTCTAAATTTTTCAGGAAACAGGTGATAGAATGGATACTCGAAAAGTTTCACATTCCAGTATTCTAGAAGTCAGTATAAGATTAGTTGAATACATAAATAATATATCTCACAAATTTCCTTTTCTTCCATTTTTCCTTTTCATCTGTTTTATAACATCTCACCGAACATAAAGTTTTACTGTTATTAATTTGATACTAATAGTAAATTGAAGGAATCAAGTACTCTTAGATTACTGTACAAATTCCAAATGATAAAGTGATTCAAACTTTTATTAAATTATTATTGAAATTGTACTATCTTCATTTAAAATTTCTCGACTTTTTAATTTATGTTTCATTTCTTTATTTATTAATTAAACTAATTTTAATTAAATTTAGACTCGGGTTTTTAATTATAGTAGAGAGATAACTGTACATTTTGGGTATTTTTATATAATTGTTTTAGTTAAAAGTGGGCAGCTACTCCAGAAAACCTCTAACAAATGGAATTAATATTAATTTTTATTACATTATAGCTTACAGTGACTTTGAAAATCCTTTGAATAACGGATGAGTTGCATAAATATTTTATCTTTTAGTATACTGAAAATTAGCTTATTAGGCTCCTTCCTACTGAAAGATCAATGTATTTCAACAGTAAAAATATAAACTTGATGTACATTTTATTTAAATTTTTATGACCGTTTAAAATGTAGATTTTTTTTAAAAGTACACAAAATTTCAATATTTTTACAATGACATATGAAGTTTAAAAGGGAAGGGGGAGGAGGAATAAAAGATTTGTTATTTTTCTATTTTAGGGGGAAATTTTACTCCTAGGAGGAAATACAGCATTATTTGTTGCAACTTTTTCGAATTTAAAATTATAATTGTGCTCAATTAAAAATTGATCAGACACTAGTGCAAGGAACAAAATTATGTATAAATTTTTGTATATTATTTGACATTTTTTGAAAAAAATATATTCTATTTTATCAGATATCAGAAGAAAAGAAACAACAAGAAAGAAATAATAGGAGAGTCTCAGAGTCAGCTGATGTTATACATTTATTTGATACAAATGTGAGTTTTAAAATCATGTATTAATTCCTACAAATTAATACATGATTTTAATATTATTCATAAATATATTTAAAAAGTTCAATCAATTTTTAAGGGAAAAAGGCTAGCCCTTTTTTTCCATACAAATTCTAAAGCTATAGCTTATGTAATAAATTTTGTTTTTCGTAAATTTACTTTGCAATACCTTATTTTTTAATATTCCATGTAAAATAATTGAATATTCTTTCAGTGTGGCTTTATGCTAAAGTTATTAATGCAGTTTTAGAATATCTTATTTTATTTAATTATAAATTAAGGATTCATACAAAATGTAAAGAACATAATTTAAATTTCACAGCTGTCATGATATAAATAACCCTCGCAAAACATTTTTCTACAAATTTCTCAAAGAACTGCTCCTTGATTTTAATCACTTAAATAAATTGTTGTAATTTTATTAATGCAACTTTAAGTACTCTACATATATTAAGTACTATCATCAAATACATGAAATGTATTTTGAATTATTCCAATGGTATGTCTCTTTTTTCATATTGTTAATCATATTTATAAAATTAATAGTAATGTTTTCTTCAGTTTTTAGTTGTAGTAAATGACATAACTCTTTTCAGCAATAAATCAATAGTAAAATTGCTTTTTTGATTATATCTTATATATTGCTTTTCAGAAAGAAGAACAAACAGATTCTTGTAATTTACTAAAAATTGATAGCTGCAAACAGAAAAAAGATTCGTTATGTAAAAGAAAAGTTTCTTATAGTAGCATGAATTTAAAAGAATCTGATGATGAATCTGACTTTCAAATAAATGGCATTAAAAAGCATAGTAAAGTTAAGCAGACACATCCACCCACTGATAAACATTCAGTAAATGTTGAGAAATTAATTATTGAAAGAGAAATTGAGTATTATCAGCATCAAGATATTCAGAAACATCAAAATGTGGAAAAATCTTTCAATATCTCTAATTCTGTCAAAAAATCTTCAAATGCTTCATGCATTATTAGCTTAAAAAGTGATGATTCACTATCTAATGTTGATGAGCAAATAGAATTGAATGCTTCTGAGAGTGAGTTGAACTGTGAAAAAAATGTTTTTTGTCAAACAAACAATTTATTACTAAATAAAGTTTTAAGCAATATAAATGAAACTCAAAGTTTAAATTTATCCCAAAGAAGAAAGATGCTAAAAATAGATGGAAATAATCAAATTAAAGGAAAAAACTGTATTTTTGATTATCCTGAAACATTAACATCAAGTAATGAAGAAAAAAATCCTTTATGCAAAGATTTAAAAACCAGAAAAAATGTGGATGATCTAAATATATCTCTAGAAATAGAAAAGGCTAATGTTTCAGCTAAAGAAAATTCTGATTCACAAAATTTTATGGAAGTGAAGAATAGTGTTAGAAAAATTTCTCAAGTAATTATAAGTATTATTTTATTACATTTTTAAATCAGAATATTTTATTGTAAGAGATTTCCAAAAATGTAGGTAAGTATTTAGAAAATTTAAATATATTTTGTTATCAAATGTGTTTTGAGTAATAGAAAAATTGGACTTTTTTAAAACCTTTGTAGTTAATGTATAGTCATCAAAAAAAAGAGGGAGAGAACTCTTATAACATTTGCAATTCTCACTACAACTGGACCAAATTGATATCTCTGCGAGTGACTCAAAAAGAACTGAATTAGGATATTATTGGATCAATTTATTTACTTCGAACAATTTTTTTTTCTCATTATAGCATTTGGTTTTCTTCTTAAAAAAAACTGATTTTTCATCATGAAGTAAGTCCAAATGTTTAATTCCATTGCATTCTAAAATGTTTCCAAGCTATGGGAGCTGAAAAATATGGATCCCATAAGGTTTAAATAAGTATTTGAAACATTTAATTTTCTAAAATTTGTCTTACAACACTTTTCAAAGCTTTTAACATTAAACAATAGGTTTCTTTCCTCCAAATCTTTAAAAGAAAAACTAGAAAAAGAGATAATGTTAATTAAGTATGAATTGTTAAATTGTTAAATACAATTACAAAAAAGTGTATTGAAACATACCTAAATTTTTAGTTATTTGAATTTCTTATGTCGTATAAACCCTCAATAAATTTTTATACAGTTCTTCCCAATAGTTCAGGAAATTTTCAAGGTCAAACTTACAAATGGAAAAATACCAGTATTAAGGAGACATATATATATACCAAGAGAAAAAAATGTAATTATCAGTCTTCATATGATACAATGTTTGAAAGAAGAGAAAATATTATAAATCTTTGGATTAAAGTAATTTAGTATATGGTCCCTTAACTGTTTTTTTCTTCCAAAGAATATCTCTTGAACTAATCTTCAAATTTAAAAGGAAGTTTCAAAACTAGGCTATTTAGACTGTTCTTCACTTAATTTGGAAAAATTATCCGATTTTATAATGAGAAAGTCTATAAGTTAATGAATTCATACATGAAAACTATAATTTAGTTCTTTTTGAATCATTAAGTATCATAATGATTTTATCCTATTGCAATGACAATTGCAAAAGTTATTAAAAAATTTTTTCTATGACTACATTTTACATATTAACCATATAAGTATAAGTTTTATTATTAGTAACTGAAATTTAACCTTAATACTTATCAAATAAGAACAACTTCATTTTTCTTTGTTAAATTAAATGCATTTGAATTGTTTTTATACAAAAGGACACTTCTTAGTTTAATAAGTTCTATTAATGTTAATTGTTATAAACTACAATGTGTTTTTTAAACATTTTTTTGGAGATATTATTTAATACATTTTTTTAAAAATAATAACAATTCAGAATCAAAATTATTCTTTAAGTTCTTTATTATCTAGCAAGATTTTTTTCTAGTCTTTTTCAGATTTAGAGGAAACATGTATATCACCTACACCTGTTAATAAAAGGAAAACATCTAGAAAAACTAACAAACTAATTTCAAAACCTCATAATGATTATATAATCTCAGAAAATCATAATTTTGATAAAAATCCTACCAATATTAATAAAGAGGAGCATAAAATTCCTAATAAGATTACAGATGATAACAATAAAAAAAATCTTAAAAATTCAAATTCCGAGCCTTATAATGACAAAGATGTGTCACCAAATAGTCGACAAAAGAAAATACGCCTGTATAATATAAATAAAGATCCAGTATATGATGTTCCACCACACCAGAAGAAAAGATTAAATGATAATATTAAAAAAAATTATTCTCCTTTGGTAAAACCATTTCACACAGATCAATACCAAAAAGTACTTAGTAACTCTACAGAAACAAATAATGAAGATACCTGCAAAATCAAAGAAAGTGTCAATATTCTTCACAAGAAACCATCAGATCTTTTAATAGCTGAGAACAATTTGCATCCAACTTTAAGTAACTTTGAAAATGTAAGTTTCTTTTCTTATTCAATTTTCTTCATTACTTTAGGCATATAAGTTTTTAAATTTCAAATTTCTAACTATATAAATGTCAAATGTTTTTTGTAAATCATAATCAAATGTTTTCATGTTTTAGATTTCATATTAGAATGTAGATTTCAGTGCAATGTAAATCACTCAGAACATACATAAATAAGAATGTAAATTTCTGTTTTTCTTTCTTTTAAGATATTGTCCAATGAAGGTGAAGAGCTAGAAAGTATTGTTCCTGTAAATGGTATGCAAGAATAATAATTTCATGGTTAATTTTTTTTCTATTGCCAAATTTCATTTCTGAATTACTATGCATTTGACTCAAGAAATTTCGTTACATTTTTGATTATAAATGAGCATTTAAATCATATTTTATTGGGTTTTTTTTTATTATAGACTCTAAATTTTTGCTTTCTGAAAGGCATAAGCATATAATTTTTAAATATTATAGTTTTTTTTGTTTGAAAAGTTACTGAATATTTTAACAATTAGATCACATTAACAATTTAAATAATTGGATTTTGCCAATTAAACTATATATAAATCAAAAATAAATTCAATATATGTTAATGTTTTGTAAAATATATGGGGCCATGATAGACAAGTAATCACACACACACTCAGTTGCAAGCCCCTGGCAGACGCTTCTGTCGAGTCATGGATTTGTGTCCTGATGCCACTAAAGACCCATCTTGTAGCAAAGGAAATGCACATTAAATCTGTTAAGATTCCAAGTCTTTTATTGGCATGGTGTGGAAGTTTGAAGGAGGGGGAGCAACTCAGGTGTTACCTCATCGCTTGACCAGGGTTCTAAAGTATGAGATTCATTGCTAATAGCCCTCATGTTGCTTCTAAGTGCAGTGTTAATTAACAATTAATTAATAAAATATTCTAGAATTGATGTATTATTTTGATAGTTTTCATATATTTACTGAAATTCTTCATTTATAATTTATGTTGGACTAAAAACATTATCATTATGCAGAATTGAAAATGCTTTGCTATATTAAATGTTTTGTTTTATTGATATTTAATATTTTTACTTTTGTATAAATTGAAAATAAATAATCAAGAGGAGAAATCATCCAAGGAAGATAAAAGTGAAAATGGGCATCTGATTAACAAGTATGATTATATATGCACTCTTTAATTTAATGTAAAATAAAAATTTTGAAAATTGAGTTACAAAAATCAATTTTTAAAAAAAAAATTTTTTTTTTATAGGAAATCTGTTTGTAATGAACCAAAACAAAAAAAGTTGAAGGTAAGTATAGAAGTCATGCATTGACTAATGAATTCTACTAATTAATGTAGCTTATTATATTTGTTTTCCTGTATAAAATGGTAATAAAAATCAGGGGTACTTGAAATAATATTAAAGCAAACTGAAATGTAAGAGTAATTAAATAGATAATCAGAAAATTTTATAAATGTTCATTTTTGTAAAGTTTTTAAGAAACACTAAGAATGGGCTGATATTTAAAACAAAATAATTCAATTGCAAATCTTATGTGTATATAAAGTCCTTATTTTCAGATTATTTTTATTAGTATCTTGAAAGTAGAAATCTTGAACCTCAAATTCATGATTGTATTTTATTTATATGATTTTCTTTTTGAAAATATTGGTGATTTTGAAAATATATTTTTGTGTTTGCTACTCTTTTAATTTTTTAAGTGAAATATTTCTTTTAATATTTTAAAATTCTATTAATACTCTTATTTCCCCCCCTTGATGTTCTAGATATATCATGATTCTGATAGTGATTATTCAGTAGGTAGAAAATTAAAAAGGTAATGATTTTTTGAAAGCCATTAAATTTAAAAAGTTTTTGTTCTATATTTATATAAAAGTAATTTAAATTATTGTAATTCTTGTGTAGGAAAACATGTGACATTGAAAAAGAAGCAATTTCACAACCATTATCAGTAAAGGTATATTTTTATTATTTATTTTTAAATTAAATTTAAATTAATTATTTGTTTATTCTTGTTATTTTACTTTATATCACGGTTTCTTCAGTTAAAACTGAATGCAGTAAAGAATTCAGTTAAACCTGAATGCATATATATAGCTATACATGAATATATTAAATCCATTTCTTGACATATTAATAAATTAATTATATAGCATTTATTGTATTATTTATTTACATTGTATTATGCATTTTGTTTATGGATTTACATCTCAATACCGAATCATATATATATTTTTTTGAATGCACTACATTTATTAAATGCCATGCTTTTAGAAAGAGAAACCTTTCTTTAAGTTTCAGATCTTAAATTTTAACTATGAGTAATTTCCAAGATTATATTCTTTTCTCTTCAATATATATATATTTAAAAAATAAATGGAAGTTTTATTTTTGGCATACTATACTTAATAGAATTTTTTTTTTTTTTTTAAGATAATAGATGCAGTTAAGATTCTTATATTAAATTAATTTAGAATAATGTCAGATTTTATGTACTATTCATTTATTTAAAGATTTGTATTGATTATTTTAAATATTATACTAATAATTTAATTAAAATATAGTAATTTCATTAAAAATGAGCATTTTAAACAAAAATTATGTATTGAAAAAAATAACTTGACTTTTTAGATTAAATGAAAATAATCTTTAAACTAGATTGTTGCAACTAATGCATTTTTTTAAGATTACAGAATAATATTATAACACTTGATTTTCTGATTATTTGACTGAGTAATAAGCCTTTAAAAATAATTATAAATAGTCTGTTTTAATATAGTATTTTTTTCTTGATAAGTATAAATACTTAATTTGAAAATACATTCATTTAGAAGCCTCGTAGAGCAGCTTTAAGAGCTATGAAAAAGAACAAAACTATATTAGAACAAAAGACATCTGAAAAAGGCTCTGAGATATCTAATTTTGATCAACTACCGGAAAGCAGTGTTCTTAAGTAAGTATCCAATTTGTATTTTAATATGTTTCCTTCTGAAATTTTGGAAGATGTCAAGAGTTATTTTCCTATTCTATATGTATAAAAAAAACAACGAATCATAAAATTTGGTTCATCATATGGTTTATAATCAGAATTTTGAAAGCAATCTTGATTCCACTATCATCCAAAATAATAATGGAGTTACTTTACTTTAAATATACCAGGAATCTTAAGTTCTTATCCAGGCATGATGTAGAAATTTAGGCACTGAACTCTATTCATGTATATCATTCTCATTATTGAATTTCAAAACAAAAACTGGAAATTTGTATATAAAAATTTGTATTAAAAAAGTTTACAAGTATCATGTAGAACTAATTATAGTGAGATAAATATCAGTTTAAAACAAAGAGTGGTTTCCCTTTTATTTTTTGTAAAACTTTTAGTTATCTGGTGCGGAAAAACTCATTTGAAAATTTTTATAGTGTTACCTGAATGTTGAATTAATTATATATGAGAGAGTAAAATGATAAATTTAATTTTCATTATTCTTGCATGTAATATTATAAATGTTCCAGCCTTCTATGTTCTCCATCATTGTCAACTGAAAATTAGCAATCAGTTAATGAATGAAGAATTATTTCACTATTTATAATAGTTCAAAATTATATTAAAGTACCTTAGTGTATAACATGTTTAAAAATTTATATTGTTTTGTAGTTTATTTCAGGAGATACACATTTTAATTCTATGCCTAAATTTCAACATGCTTTATAAATTGTTCTGTAATTGTTTTCTTGACACCATATTATACTAAATTATAAAGAAAAGTATTGTATTCTAAAATCATATTTTGATTTCATATTTAAAAAGGGCTATTAATGCTTAGTGCCTGTTAATTTGAGACAGTATTAAAAATAATTATGTTTGTATCTTAAAAAAAATTATAAAGCAAATTAATTATTCTAAATTAATATTACATTTCAGTGTATTTTGTACCTGTTTTGCATTTAAATTGTATAAGTTATAAAATTATTTTCATTAAAGTATATATATGCAGTTATAAACAATTCGTTCTTTGAAGATACTGTTCGATAAATAATTATCACAAATTTAAAATTTCATTTGTTTTAATTTAGTCTGCATTTTAAAAACTAATAACTTATAGCCCAATGTATTTTTTTGACCAGGTTAGAATATCATGTAGTCATGTAACATTATTCATGTTGAAAACTATCAAATTGAATATGAACTTCATTTTTCTCACTCTCAAATCTAGTTTTGATAAGATAGAAGAAAATATCTGCACTCCTGCTACAAAGCCAGTAAAGAAACAACGATTGAAAAATAAATCTGTTTTCATGACTGATACAGAGACGGGAAGTAGTGAAGTTAGTTGGTTTGGTCAAAAACGTTCATATTTATTTGAGACTCCAAAAAAGTGCTATTCTAGCCGGTAAACAAAAAAAATTTTTTAACGATTTTTGTTTTGTTTCTGCTTCTTTAATTTTTTTTTATGTTTCTCTAAATTGTATCATCTCTAGAAACATACTCTCAAATTAACTGTCAAATTTTGCATGTTGTTGTTTTTTTTTTTTTTGTGACAAAATTGCATTTGAGACAGAATTTATATTGAAATGAAATAGAAGCACATTATGAATTTGTATAAGATGGTGAAGTCTATGATATTTTTAATTTACTCCTTGAATTTTTATTCAGAAATATTTTTATATTAATCTAGTGCTACTGCATACTCAGCATCTGGATAACATATAAGAAGTCTTATTATTTAAACAGAAAAAAGCTTTATTTAAAATACTTTTTTCTTTTCTTGGATAGCTTTTGACAAGTTATTTTAAATGAAGTTTTAATTTTTATAATATGATGATAATTTTTATTTTATTCCAGAAAGAAAAATAAACAAGAAGCAAATAATTCATATTCTAATCAAGTAATAAATAATTTCATATCAACTATATTATTATATCAAATTAATATATTACTCCTTTATTTAAAAGTAAATGTTAAATGAAATTTTATTTGAATTTTTTGTAGTGAAAAAAGTATGTTATAACATTTATTTGAAAGTAAAAAAGGATATAAATGTGTTTAATATTTTTAGAGGATGTATAAATCAAGAAATGTAAACAGTGGATCTAAGAAAAACCAAAACTCAGTTTCTCTACTATCAGAAACAGAATTGAACCCAAAGAATACATTATCTGATTTAGAAAATTATGAATTATTAATTGAAAGAAAGTCAGATTATAAAAGTGCTTCACATTTAAATCAAGACTATTTGGGAACTACTGAAACTATTTGGAATGCCTTAGAAGCCTATGATTTTGAAAAAAAGTCTGATAGTGAAAATAATCAAGTATATTCCAACATAGATGCAAGAATGCACAAAACTTCAAATTATAGTTTTGAGAAAGAATTTGATGTTCAAAATTTAGGAGGTAATGACTATTTTACTAGAGAAACAATAACACAAGCTGAAATTATAAGTGAGAATCTGAGACCTAATGTTACAAATGTATTAAATATGAATAAAGTTCATTTGAAGCAATCTACTTCAAAGGAAACAAAATCAAGAAATGCCGAGCTTACCAGTCCTGAGAAAAATCTCAATGTGGATTTTCGAATTGAAAGTGTGTCTGAACAATTATCATTATCTAGTTCAACTAAGAAAAGGAAATCTGTAGATTTTTCTGCTTTTAATGAAGGAGTTAAAAAAATGAAGAAGAATTATAATGTTGCTCATAATATAAGTTTAGATACTATAACAAATTCTGAAAATAACTGTAATACTTATGAACATTTAACAGGCAATGGATCTTTATTGCTTGCAAGCAATAATAGTTGTAATTTAATTTATCATTTATCTAAAACACCAAATAACCATTTCCCAAATGTTCCAATTTCTTTGGAAACTCGATTAAAAGAATCACCTATAGTATCAAAAAGTAATAGATCTGATTTATTAAAGAATAAATTACTTAAAAAGAAGTATGAGTTGGATAATTATATTCCTGTAAAAAATATTTGGGGTATTTTATCTCAAGAAAGTTGTAAGTAAATTTTATTATTAATAAATTTTTAGTAAAAATTAAAATTAAATTAAAATGTCATTACATTATTCATAATGGTTAAATATTTTATGTATAAGGTAGAAAGAACATTTTTTTTTTATTGCAGTGTGCTCTTTGGATAATGAAATAAATGGGAAAAAATTACACATGCAACGATTTCTGGAGGTAAATTCCTTTGTTTAATTGTCTGATATGATTGTGTTTGAATTATTTTAAGTTTGTGAATAAAAAATGTATTAAATAATGTGAATTTAAATAGTTTAATTTTCAGCTTATGTAAAGTAAAAAAATTCCAAGAATCTTGTCTAAAAATAGTTTAATCATTTATAAATAAGTGCTTCAACATTAAATTTCAAACTATATTGTCATTTGTTTATTTTATGCTTTGAATTTTCCTTACATGAACTTGAAATAGTTATGTATCTATAAGAGTGAAGGATATTTTTTCTCTGTTAATCAAATCATTGTAAATTTTTGAAAGTTTAAAATTAGTTTTGAGTGATATTTCGAATGTTTCTTGCATTTCTTTATTTGTTCCTAGAGATTCACTTTCAAGCTTTTATTCTTAATAATTATATATGATTTTATATAATTTTTTTACAGAGTTTATCAGGTGAATCCAACTCCCCAAAAGATGTAACACAAAATGGTAATATATATTACATTATATATATATTTTGATATTTTATATAAAAAGTAAGCTATTGTAAGTAACTTATTTTAACCCTTTTGATATTGAGAGAATATTTTGTATCGTATGCATTATTATATACATTGGAATTTGATAACTCAAATTTCTAGGGAAATGCTAAAAATTTCGAGTTAATGAATTGTCTCCTTAACAAGTATTTTGTGATAAACTTGCTTCTTTAAAATAAAATTTAAATAAACTACAGTCAATTTTGACAACCTTTAGCAAACAAGATAATAATGTGGCTGAAGCCAATTTTGTTATTGCCTGGAATATTGCTCGTGCAAAACGCCTGTATGAAGAGGGAGAGTTTATGAAAAAAAAACTTGGAAGATGTACTTAAAGTTTTAAATCGAAATAATGCATCATTGCACAAAATTGTTTCACAAATTCCCATCTCAAGACACACAACCGAAGGAGGAATAACTGCAATTAATACATCTCTTGAATATAATTTAAAAAATGAGTTGAAGAACTGTATTGCATTCAGCTTAGCCCTTAACGAATCGACAGATATCACAGATCTTCTACAATTGGCAGTTTTCATAGGTTATGTTTCACCTGGCTTGTCAAAGAAGAATTATTAGATTTAGTAGCACTTCAAGAGTCAACCTGCAGTGTCGATATTAAAAATACTTTAGATTCCATGACGAAAACTTTTGATGTGCCTCTTGAAGCTCCTCTTGTAAGCATTGTAACTGATGGAGCTCTGGCAATGTTGGGTAAAAAAGTCGGTCTTAATGGGCTTTTAAGAGATAATTCTCAAATTTCACAATTCATACCGATTCGCTGCATTATTCACTGAGAACATCTCATTACAAAATATTTAAAATATTCTGATGTAATGAAAACAGTATTATGCATTGTAAATTACATTCGCACCAATGCAAGAAATCATCAATAATTCGAAAATTTCCTTGAAGAATTAAAGAACAAAGAATTTCCAAATTACATTAATTTCTTTTGCATTGTTAGATGGTTATCTAGTTACAACGTGTTAAATCGATTTGTAGATTTGTTTGATCTGATAACTGCATTTCTAAAAGAAAAGGAAATAACCTACTCAGAATTAGACGATGACGGTTAGTTACAAGATAATGCTTTTGACTGATGTCATGGAACGTTTGCAAACACTCAATTTACAATTGCAGGGGAAAGATAAAATAATATATGACCTCTCATAGTGTTTATTTAGTTTTCAAACTAAGTTACAACTTTTTCAAAAGGACATTAAAAATAAAACATTTTGTCATTTTCCTCAAATTAAAAAAATTTGTTCCAATATTAAACAAGAAAAACTCAACTAGTAAATAAAAAAGCTAGATGGAATATTGACGGAATTCCAAAATAGATTTTAAGACTTGAAAAATTTTAAATCGTCTCTTGATTTTTTTTCTAAATCCATTTGAAATTAACATAATTCAAGGTGAGTTTTCCATTTCCAATATAATTCTGACCCAAAAAGCATCTGGAGAATTAGAATTAATAGAGGTGCTAGACAATCAAGCTCTACAATTAAAATATAAGTCAACGCCTATTACTGAATTTTGGAAATTTGTACCAGAATCGAAGTATCCTGAATTAAAAAAGGCTGCTTGTCGAATTATTTCAATATTTGGAACGTACTTATGTGAATCATTTTATTCCACTTTAAAATTCGTGAAATCCAAACACCGATCAGTATTTACTAACCAGCATCTGAAAGAATTACTGCGAAGTGCTGTCACCAATTATTCACCAAATTTTTAAAAATTATCAAAAGAAATAAAATAAATGTATTTAATTTTTAAATTCAATATAAACATTTTGTACTTTTTTATATGTTTTCAATAAACATAATTTCTGTAAAAAAAAATTTTAATACCTGTTTTGCATACTTTTTTAATTGTGGCTTGCGAAAAATTTCAAATTTTGATAAATGGCTCTGACTATCAAGGAGCTTGGCCACCCCTGTTATATTCTAATGCAATCTTAAGTTTCTACATTCTTCAATTTATTTAAAATTTTTATCATTTCAGGATTGTGAACAGAGCTTATAAAATGGACATTTTTCTTATCTCTCCATCTCATAACAATCATCTCCCCTCTTTGATAAGCAATTAATTCCCCCTTATTTAGCTATCCCATTTTCAGTTCTTTTGGAAGATCTTTTCCGTTGGGCCTTAATGTTCCAAAAAAATCAGTTTTAAATTTTAATAATTTCCCCCCTAATTCAGGAGAGCTATAGTAATTATCCATAGTATTGCGATACCGGCTCATCAACTCAGATAACATCAAATAGCGGCTCAGATAACATCAAATTAGCAGTTCAGATAACATCAAAACAACCCGAGTAGAAAACAAACATTCTTTATGTTTCTTAGATATTTCTCTGCATTTATCAACATAAATTATTATGGACCACACTTGTCCAGTATGAGATTCGCACAACATAAATATTTTGATTCCAATTTTAGCCCTTTAAGTGGTACATTTTGTGACCAAGAAAGTCCTTTTTTGTACAACAACAGACTTTCATCTATACACATGTCATGATTGGGTGTGTAAACTTCCGAAAGCTTTTTCTTGAAGTAATGAAACACAGTCCATATTTTTTTTAGCTTAGGCTGAGGATGTGGAGAGTCTATCTTTTTATTCCTGTCAAAATGGAGAAATTGCATTATTAAATCAAACCTTCTTGAACTAAAGAGATTTGAAAAACTAGGTGTTTCAATTAATTTTCTCCTTGACCAATACCATCTTACTGCTGGTTTTGAAATGATTCCTTTCAAAATTAGTGTACCTAGAAATACTCTCAATTCATTTGAAGTAATATCATACCAATGATGAGTGCATGAATGCTCTTTGCTCTTTTAAATTTATCTAAATTTTAGCTTCAAAAAAATTAGTTTCTGTGACAATGCAATTAATAAGTTCAGTGAAGAATAGTTCAAAGTATTCCAAAGGATCAAACACGTTTGTCATGCTTGCTTTCATACCAACATCTCCAGTAAAACTGAATCGACTTGAAGCTGGAAAACTTGCATTAGTTTTGCACCTTTTGTTACACTCTCAACAGATCGTTGTTGTTTGATTCTTCTTCTAAGCTAAAAAAACTATCACCTAACTCCTCATTTGTCACAAAACTTGAAATACTGTCATTATCATTTCCGAAAACATATTCATCATCAGAATTATCAAGCTTTCGCTTTTGAGCCATTTTTCAGTAACCAACTGCTACCAAATTGTGTAAGAAAAATAACTAAATCAACAACATTTTTCCTTATTATGCAAAAAATTCTACATTATCCATAATGTTATCTGTACGCTAACAAATTAATTAAATTTTACCAATAGATATCGTTTGTAACATGAATAATGCTGGATAATATACACGGACAAACTCAGCTTAACGGCATGTATTGGGGAAAAGTTTCACTGTGCGAGTAGGCTCAGCTGTGTAACCATTTGGGTCAAAAAACTTTGGATGAGTTGAACTCGTCAGTGCGCACTATTCGAATGACAAATTGAGCTCTTGCAGAACCATTGAAGGGTTAATAAACATCGTGACTATTTGGACAGTAATGGAAATCTCAGTTATTTCCATCCTGCAATTTCATTTTTATTGTCGACTGAAGCAAGAAACTTATGCTTATTTTGATAAATGGGGAAAAAAAAAGAGTTTTGAGTGATAATTAAATACTTGTATTTAAAAGCTTAACACCAAAATTAATCAAAGCTAACTTGGATGAATTTCATGGCACATCTAATCCTTTTTACAATTGGGTTTATGAGTTTGAAGATGGCTGCTGTTCATCCACAAAAAATGAACGTCATTCAGGATCTTCAGTGGAAATGACTGATTCTGGAAGGAAAAAATAGTTGACAAACTTCATGATATGGTTTTGAGTGATCGACAAATCAAAGTGCAAAAAATAGTTGAGGCCACTGCCATATTGCAAGGTGCAGTGTTTTTAATTTTGCATGAAAAATTGGGTACAAAAAAAAATTTCAGCTAGATGCATTGGTTCTCAGTGGAAAACAAATTCAATGGTGTGGTCAACTCTTAGGCCTTTTTGTCTCAATCCTGGAGGCTTTCTGCATCGCTATATAATTGTGGACAAAGCGTGGATACACTACTAAACTCAAGTGACAAAGGAACAGTCAAAGCTGTGAGTTTTTTAAGGCGAACAGACTCTGCAGAAAGCAAAGAAGGTGAAATCAGCTGGCAAGGTGATGACTACGTTTTATTTGATGCACTTGGAATTAACAGTACCAGTAACTAGCGAAAAGGAAAAAAACAATAACTGGAGAGTATTACTTGTCGTTATTGCACTGTTGAGCGAAATCAAGAAAAAAAATCCTCATTTGAAAAAGATAAAAATCCTCTTCCATCAAGACAATGTACAGGTGCACACCCATGTATTTTCGATGGCCAAAATCGTAGATTTAAAGTTCGAATTCTTACAGCATCTACCAGATTTGGGCCACAGTGACTTTTTCTTATTTCCAAACTTAATAAAATGGCTTAGCAGACAACAGTTTACGTAGAATGGAGAAATCATCTCCCAAACAGATGCTTATTTTGAGGACCTTCTGAAATCTTACTTTTCAGATGGCTTTAAAAAGTTGGGAAAATGCACAGAGCTAAAAAGAGATTATGATAAAAAATAAAATAAATAAATGAAAGATGTAACTAAAATAATTTGTTTTTTTAAATCTTTTTCTAAGGACTTATTGAACAACCCTTGCATATCAATGATTTCAGTGTTAGTCAGTGTTTTAGTAGCTGGTAGTTTATCATCACGTTGTATAATCTTTGAATTGAGCATCTGTGTTTTGAAGTTTATTCTAAATGGCTTTTAAGTTCATATCTAGGTGAAAAGATTTTTCTGGAACTTCTTGTGGCAGCAGCTAAACTTTCAAATCAGTTTGGTATTGTAGTTTCAGATGCATCTTTCATGCCCTTGTCTGTCATTCCAATTGAATGCAGTACAGAAAAATTTGGTTTTTTTTAGCCTTACCAATAACCAAGAGCTTACCAATATCTAAGAGTTTTTCAGGGCTTGTCTGTTTTCTTGTTAACAATATGATTAATCACTTTTTGTTATGTTTGTACTCCATGAAATTTTTCAATTTTTTTAAAAATAAGCATTTCTTCAGTAGATACTTAGGGGGGAGGGGAAGGCAAAATCTCCTTAATATTAAAGATATTTTTCAGTTCATAAACTTTTTAACAAGCTCTGCAATTTAATCTTCCATTTGTCACATACCTCATTATTTTGACTTCCACATTTGCTGCTAATTTCCTTTAGTACAAGTTCATGACATTGCTTAAAATTTTCCAACCAACCATTGCTTGCCAACAAGAATTGTGTCCTGGTGTTTTTGAAAATTCTTCCAAGTTTTTGCATAAGAAAGTTCCGCTTATGTTTTTGTCATAACACTGCTTGAACCATGCCTGCAAACATTCTTTTAAATCAGGGTAATCAGGGCTGTAACGATGCTTGTTAACCAGCCACATAAGTACTGAATGAAATAAACTTCTTTTAAGCTATGAGCGAAAATATGAAATACACATGTGTTATTTAAAAAGATTAATGTTTAGAAATGCATGCATTCAGAGTACAATAGAACAAAGGTATTAAACACTTCTATGAATTAGCTGCCAAAATTTAAGATTTTATTGTTTCACAGTGGGATTATACTTTGATATACTGAATCTGATTTTTTAAATTCAAGTTATAGAACATAAATATGAATTATAAATACCTTATTTTGTTGAAGTTACAAAATCTAAGTAATTAAATATACTGGTTATTTACAAGTTCATCTTAAGGGCATGGCTACTTTCTTCGTTTTTCAAGGATTACGAGTTCACAAAGTTTGTGTTATTTGTTTTCCTTTTTATATATCATTTCATACTATTAAACAACTATTTTGCATTTTAGGTTGTACATTTTCCTAAAAAGAATAATCTGACATGAAGTATATGAAATAATTAAAAGTAAATTTCATTTACAAAATTTCCAATAAAGAATAGATTTTCGTAGATTGAGCTACTTGGAAGTTGAATTTTATTTTTGATACATTATTAAAAATTTTTAGTTATTTTTATTTTAACTAGTAAGCTTTAAATCTGTTTCTGAAATACTTTAATGTTATGAACACCTGTCAGAATTATTCATTTTACTTTGCTTTATTTTACAAGTTATTTTTCTCATTAAAACTTGTTTTATTCTAGACAATGGAAAGAATAATTCATCCATATTTAAAGAAAGTTCTAATGAAATAATGAAACACTCAAATTTTGAAGAAGATGAAACCCCTTTTGTTAAGAATTACATACATTCTGAGAAAAATAATGTAAGTTTTTATTTTTCAAGTAATTTGTTCTTTAAAACTGCATTTGAAAGAAATTCACTTATATAACGATTTTATTGGAATGTTAAAAGGATTATTCATTTTTCTTCAGTACATCACAAATTATTGATAATAAAAAGCAGATGCATAATTTATTTTGCCATTTATTTTTGTATACACTAATAGTTTATTTTGGTTTTGAAATCATTTTTTACTGGCATTTTTGTGCTGACAAATTTTTAATCATGTATTCTCGGAATATTTGAAATTTTAAAAAGCTTTATATTTGTTGTCCTTAGTATACTGTATTTTAAGCAAAACATTCTTTATCGAATAGTATTAAATGAAATTTTGATTGAAGATATGCACCCATTTTTGTATTTATAAATACTTTTAAAAAAACCTAGTATTGTTTTATCAGACATTATGCTGAATTCTATAATGTCATAACCAAAAAATAATTATTTAAACTGAGTATATAAATTACTTCTGATATTTTTTAGTTCTTAAATCAAAACGAAAAAAAAATTTCTGTAATATTTTTTTATCACCTCTGCTTCTGTGTTATTTTATTTAGAAACAATTTACAAGCATCTATGATTCCAAAAGTTCATTATGTTCTCTGAATACTAGAGGAGCATCTGAAAAGGAAATTGAGAAACTTCCACTGTTAGACAACAATTCTAATTACTGGTATTCTGTGGTATTTTTTCTCACTGAATTTTATTGCAAAAAAAAGTTATTTAATTTAACCTTATTACATTGTACATTTAAAGTTGCTTGTATGATTCAAAAACTTAACCTTAATAAAATGTATACAATTTTAATGTTTTACTTAGAAAAATGTTTGATTAAAGTAAGGCACCACTTTGTTTATAAAACTGTTTAACTATCTTTTCTTTATAATAATCCCTTTTATAATAAATTTTTCAAAACAAGTGATAATTCCGTATTTTCTGAAAATGAAACTGAATTAAAAAGGGTATAAAATTAATTCATAAAAATGTCTAATACTTCTCTAACATTTTAATTTATGATGTATATTTCAAATAATTAGAGTTCTGCTTTATTTTTTAAGAAAATTTGATTTTATTCAAAATTTCTTTTTAAAAGTTTTTAACCTTTATTTGTTTAAATTTATTTTTAATATATATTATTTTATTGAAAATTTCATTTTTCAAAATTAACTTTACATTGAATTCAATCATTTTTAATTTCTTTTTACTTTAATTGTTGATTGAAATTTCATTTAAATAATTTATTATCAGTTCTTGATGCGTATAATGTAAAATATTAGCAATGAGGATGAAAGCATTGATGTATCATTCATAAACTCATTTCAAGTCTGCTCAAATTGTCGTTCCTCAATCTGACAATTCTTTAAGCAACTTTTATACTACATTATGTTCTTAAACATTTTCTTTGAAGTACTCTGTTCAAATATGGATAAAAATAATTCACATATAATTGTTTTTATAATTACATTAATTAATTTGAATATTCTGTTAGAATTTTTTTAAACAAAAAAATTACATTGTATATAATAAGACCAACTGAGAATATTTTTTTTATTAGGTCAATAGAAGAAAAAACAAATAATTGTAAGAAAATCCGTAAAAATAAAGAAAAAAACGGGTCAAAGGTAAAATATAATATTTATTATAATATATAGACTTTTAAAAACTAATTTCTGTAAATTGCAATTCATATCTATTATTGAATGTCGATGCAATTACAAAAATTTTTTTTTAACCAATTTAAAAATCTGAATCTATTTTAGGGTTGTTGACTTAAATTAGTAATGACAAATTGGGATACTATATTAAAAACATGTAGAATTATATTAATAAAATTTTAAAAGGAGGGTAAAATACACAATTCCAAGTTTTATGAAAACATATATAAAATGTTTTTGAAAATGAGCAGAAGACATTATTATGAATGAAACATTTTATTCATATATATCTCTTAATTTTCACAATCTTATATTTATACTGAATAGTTTATAATAATTGAAGAGAAAAGAAAAATTACTCAAATCAGTTTTCTCTCTTAATAATAAATAATAATCATCTTTAACTAATCTTGTTTAAAATTACTTTCTGAATTTCATAATTAAAACTATTCTTTTTTATCTCTAGAATGTCCATACCCATTATTATATATTGCTACACTTAAAAATATTCTGTTCTTCTCTCACAGAATTTAGTTGCTTGCATTTTGTTATGAAATACTAGTACATTGTTTTCAAATAAGAGTTTTTACCAAGTAGTATAGCCAGAAACATTATATTTACAAGGCTATTAAATAACGAGATTTATGCTGTAAAACATTTTATTTTGATTTCATACCTATGTACTTGGTATCACCTTCAATATACACCTTCCTATATCCCTACAATGCTCCATGCAAATCTTCCATTGTTTGAAACAGTGTTGGAAGTCTTCTTCTGTCTGTTCCTGCAGGATGTGGGCCACTTTCTCTTTCAGACTCAAATTTTGTTCCTTTTAATACAGTTTTTGCCTTAAGAAACAGACAGAAGTTGCATTGCTCAAGATCTGGCAAATATGGCGAATAGTCTAACACTGGGATGCTGTATTAGGCTAGAAACCTATTGACAGATAATACAGAAGGAGCTTGCTCATTGTCTTGAAGGAGAACCCATGACTTGTCCTTCCACAATTCAGGTCTTTTTTCCCCCTTATTCTTTCACAGAGATCAGAAAAGAACAGGAATTTAGTAGTATTTATTGATAATTCGACCTTCAAGAAACCCAATGAAGTATCACAATCCCATGATTATTGATAAAAACAATCATCATTGCTTTGAATTTTGATTTGCTCATTCAAGCTTTTTTGGCTCTAGGTGAGGATGGGCTCTTCCAGTGCTTCGATTGGTGCTTCATTTCAGGATCATAAGTAAAAAAACCACAATTTGTCACACTTTTTTTTCCCCTTTCCAATAAATTTGGGTCATTTTCAATGACATTCAAAGTGTCCGTATAAACATTTTTGTGAGCTTCTTGTCATTCAAACAAGAGATTGTTAGGCACCATTTTGGCATATGTTTCTTGCATGTTAAAATTGTTTTGTGAAATTTGCTGTGGGGATTCTTTGTCAATTCCTACAGTCCTGTCAATCCTACAAATACTTACCGATGTTTTTATCGAACTAGATTACTGATTTTTCCGATATTGTTATCCGTTTTTGACATGGAAGGGCAACCTGGGCGTATATCATCTTCAACTTCTCGGCCATCTTAAAAATGCTTAAGCTATTCAAAAATATGTATGTGATAAACATTCATTTCTATACATTTCTTTCAATAAATTATCAGTAGCGTTTTTTTTCAAGTTTCATGTGAAATTTCACTACAATTCATTGCCCTATTGTTACACACATTTTTCTGGCAAAACAAATACTAACTAATGTGAATGAAGGCAACGGATTTGTTTACAGAAGCGAAAGACTGCATTGAAAAAATGTCATCATATCATGAGATGAATTGAAGAAATCTCAGCTGGTAATGCTTTTGGTTTACCTGTCGCTGATATGACCTCATCCCACACATCTGGTAATGAGGAATCGGAAATTTGCATTCGTTATTATTTTCTGTTGCATCATACATTATATATTTTTGTGATTGAATGCTGATTCTTAACTGTCAAGGTAACTGTGTCAAATGCAGATTCCTGATGTATATAATAGATTACTTGTATCACAGATGAAGCTGATTATGATTCCTGTGATATTTCTGTTTGTATTATATCAAATGATGTTAGTTAATCAGCTGGCAATGTCCGCCAAGTTTGATGGTCGTGTTTTTTTTTTTTTAATGTAAATAAATGTGATTTTAAATATTAGTGTCTCTTTTACTCTAATTTAAGTTAGTTGTGGCTTAATCTATCATCTTGGGCCAATTTAGGCCCATCTAAAAAAGGTTTCGAGCTAAAAGGCTGTCGGAGTTTGTGGCATGGGTACTTCTTCCGTAGCAGCATCAATCTTGATATTTAACATCCATATCTTGTATGTATCACACACATGAAATAAAAGCTAATGTTTTTTGAGGAGTAGGGTTCTTGAGGTTATTTGAACAACGTTTTTACATCCTTGTTGATAAGCAGTCTAACAAATCAAGCCAGAAAAGAATCCATCTCTGAGTTGGTTACTAGACATTTTTATCATAACCTTGTGCTTTGGCTTGCAGTAATGGAAGTTTCTAAACCAGGGATGACCACCCTTTTGCATATAGTGCACCAATGTTGAGTTCAGATGCACTATATAACTCAATTGCTTTTTAGGAATCCTTGGTCCTGGCATATGTTTAATAACCTTTTTTAATAGATGTGTATTTATAGACATAACTAATTTTTTGAAGTGATTTAATTATTACATGTAAAACATATCTATTATAGAGAACAAACATATATTACCATTAATGAAACTTTTGAGCCTGTTTGGATTTCAGTAGCTTTTAGTGTTTGTTATTATATTTATTACTGAAAGCAGAGAATTCTTCAGATGTGCATAAATTATTCACAACCTTATTTTGCTTTTAATTAATTTGAATGATGAAAATGCTTGTTCACATTTGTATGTTGTTTGTAAGTGATATGCATAATTTTTTCCAAATTTTCTTAGCTCTTGGTAATGTTCAGAAATTAATTACTTCAGAAGCATTTTGATCAAGAGAAAGCTCATCAAATTCTGTTTTAAAAATGAATTTGTTTTTAAATCAATCCATTTCATTTATATGTTACTAGGCATCTGCATTATATTTTATCCACTAAGTGAAAATGGGTTTATAAAGGTGATAATGCAGTTTTCTTAGTAAAATTATGAAAACAACTTTCAAATGTTCTTTGCAATATCTTTTTCTCAATATATTTGATCATATTCACTCATCTCTTCCAACCATGGTAATTGACTCAAATCCTCATTTTCTAACTGAGAGATAGTTTTAATTTTACATCAAAAATGAACAAATGCTATTTACTAAACTAGGAAATAACTTATTCTTGCCTTGTAGTTTTAAATATAGATAATTGAGATGGATAGTAATATCAACTCAAAAAGCCAAATCAATTAACCAGTTATCAAATAGTAGGTTTTTTTCATCAGATAGTTCATTTTCCTGTTCTAAAAAATTAGAAACAGCATTTTCTTTCACTTTCCAAAATCTATTCGGAACCTACCCTCTAGAAAGCCAGCACACTTCACAATGAAGGTTAAGGCCACCATATTCTAAATCTAACAATTCACTATATTCCCTGAATACTTGTCTGTTTAATGCTCTTACTCTAATTTTATTCACACATTTCACAATCAGTAACATAACATTTTACATGTTTAAAATCTTGACTCACTTTGCCTCTTGGTCTGTAATGCAATATTTTAATATAGGTTTATTTAAAAAGTTTTTGACTAAGTTATAGTGCCATTGATTTTACCAATCATTGATGGCGCTGTGTGAGCAAACGTACTGATGACTTTGCTACAATCTACTTTTAGATTTTCTAGTCAGGATTTTACTTTTTCAAGTATGTCTGATCCTTTTGTTTTACCATACAAGGACTCCTGACTGGATAGTTCTTCAAAGACATTAAAATTAACTCCTGAACTCCTGTTATAAAAAAGTTTAACTGTGCAACGTTTTGTACGTCCATTGATTTATTCAAAGATAGAGTAAGGAAGTTCAAGAATGGACAAGGTCTTTCAATTATTAGAATATATCCTGAGAGAGTTCCTTGATGTGTCTCATAATTGTCTGCCTTGATATAGTAATTTCATCTGCTTTCCTTTCAATACTTTTATTATGAAGTTAGTGCGCAAATATTTGAAGACAAGGCTTAATTTCTTCTCTGTCAGATTTTTTTTTTTTTTTAGTGAATGCTAAAGCAATTTTATATGACGTTTCTGTTATTGCCATGTCTTCACAACTTACTTTACAAATATATTTTGTCTTTTTCTTTTTTCTTAGTCACATATATTCTTTTTGTAACTTAGATCCAAAGACTAAACTGTTTATTCATCTATGTAAATCTAATGTTGTGTTTTGTTGCTTCTATTAAGATCATGTCTTCTATTATGTGAAAAAATACTTTCACAAATTATGCTAAATGGTTTTTCTGATGAATTTACTTTGAATAACTCATTTTCTCCACTGTTCATTAAGTTAACGCCTGCTATCATTTTCTGCACTTCTTTTGGTCATGTTCTAAGAAATGTTGGAAAATCACAAATAGATCACATTTATGTACATCATATTACACAAAATAAAACAAATCATAAACATACAAAATACTCTCCAAAAATCTATATTTCAAAACTTGAAACCACGGTGTCTCGCTCAGAAGTGACTAAATGGCCACATGTAATCATCAAGTATGCCACAGTTTGGCCACCCCTGCACTAAGTATACCTTACCTTTTGAAAGGAATGACTTTAATGATTTTTTTTTTTTTTTGTTAATTATGTATAATATACATCATTTGTTGTCATTAGAGTGATTCAAATAATTTACCAAATGGTTACTACCTTATGATCCTTTTAAATATAAGTAAAATAACATACCAAAAGATAGTTTCTTTTGTAGTTAATAATTAAATAAGAGCAATAAAAAAAGTTTAAAAAAATTGATTGTTGCATTAAGAACAATAATAAAACTATCAAATAGTACATGGAATTATTGGTTTTAACAACAGTAAAACAATCAAATAGTACATGGAATTATTGGTTTTAACAACAGTAAAACAAGTGGCTATCTCATGGATATTTTTGATATAGCATTAAAGTTAGAATAAATAGGAGAACATTTCAATGGTTGCTTTGTATTTGTTCTTTATATGTTATGTAGTTATTGGTGAAAGCAATCGATGCATGAGAAAAATGTAAGATTTATCAAAGATGTAACAAGTTTTATGAAATTAATAAAAAAAAAACATTGTAAGCATGTTACTGGTTTATTATTATTTTTTTTAATTGTAGAGGAAATAATCATTACTATAGGCTTTTAAAATATACAGTTAAACTACCGAATATTTTTTCACTAGACAGTTATTTATGTGTACATCTGATTACAAGTGTTTTTATAGCAATCAGTTTGTCTACAAAAAATAAAAAAAATTCATCAAAAAATTGAGGTATCAGTTTTATGGAATCAGTGCAAACCTATTGAATCATTGCTTGTATTGATCGTTGTTTTAATATGTTCCCATGGATTTGGTTCAATTCCTTTCACTCATAAGATACATCTCTGAATTTAATTGATTAAACTATAAAAATATTTCAAGGATGTATGTTTATATTTTTGATGAAATAATACTAAAAAAAGTAATGTACAGGTAGTTGGTTAGTTATCTGGGTTTAAAGTCACAAGGACCAAATTGTGCCAAATACACACTCGTTTATTTATTAGTAAACAAATGTATCCTAAATAATTGGGTACAGATGTATATCTATGCTCAAACATAAAGTGAAGGGAAGAAGAAAAAGGTAATTATTGGTTGGACAGGAGGAGGGTGGAAACATAGAAAATGATCACAGTTCATTTCGGAGGTGTATTATACATATTTATCAAAGACAGTTAAACCCTTGAGAAAAGAGATCACTCAAGTATCTCAGTCGTAAGTAACATATTTGACTTTAAAAAAAATAAGCTCCTGAAGTGTATGGATCCATTGACATCAGGATAATCACTAGTTGTTGCATGAATTATTCAAAGTTTAATAATCTTTGACAGGTTACTAGTTTTTACCTTTGGGGAGGTATATTTTTTAATTTATTTACGAATTGTGTTCAGTGAATGGTCATTGAATGAAATGAGATGCTACTCATCTGTCTTAATAAAATAGTTTATCAATAATAAAACACAGAAAGAAAAAACCCTTTTTGGAGCTATGTAATGAGCAATTTTTATTGTATTCAAAATGTTAATTTTTTATATAAGGAGTCACTGTACATGCTGCCAATGTTGCAAAAAAAAAATGAAATATTAGGAGTGTTTTTTGCATTATTATTTTTGAATGAGAATTATGTAACTTACTGAATACAGTAATAATTTTTTTTTTTTTTTTTTTTTTAAACTAGGAAATGACAGATTTCACTTTTAGGTATTTCAAAAAACTGTATTTTGTGTTGGAATGAAATTTTAAAATTGATTCAGAACTATTTTCCTTTTAAAAATATTTATTCTAAATTATACAATTTAATGAAGAAACTAAATATAGTTTTTATTAAAAATTGATTATCTAGTTAAAAATTTTATATTAAAGTAGTTTTAATATATCATATTTATTTGATAAATAAATATAAAAGAATAACCTAGTAACTTTAGTTTATTGGAAATTTATTTTCATTACAAAAGTAATTAAAAGATAATTATTTACATATATAAATGCTAATAACTTAATAATCTTGTTTTTAAATTCACACATTAATATCTATATTTATCACCAGAAGCTGAAGTGATTTTTCTTGCAGTTCTTTTTCCCATTTATAAAATAATCATGCTACAGTTTTCAAAAATAAACAAATTGTCTTTTTTATCTAACTTTTTTAAACTTTATTGTTTATATATTCCAAAAATAAATCAACAGATTTGACTCAACAGCCCAGGGTGGGCCAAAGCCTTTGTTTGAGAATTCTTCCAAAATTGCCTGCCTTTTAACCTTCCAGTTCCTCACTCCAATCACTTTAAAATCTGATTCAACAGAATTAAGCCACTGTAGTTTTGGTCTTCCTCTTTTCCAACTAGTAAGAGATTTTGCTACAAAAATCATCATTAGTGGATTTTTTTCATCCATTCTAACAATCTGCGATGCTCAATTACTTATTTTCGTTTTAATACATTTAATGATAGGTTCATTAAAGATTCTATATGTTTTCAGAATTAAAACATCTTTGCCTAAGGCCATTTTCTTTGATGCCTCTGAGAATACTTCCATAGTTCTTTCTGTCAAAAACTGCAATTTTGTGTTCTCCATTTTTAATTAGAGACCAAGTTTCAGGGTCATACATTAGGACTGGCCTAATGAGAGTTTTATAAATAAAAAAGTTCTGTCTTTTTGGTAAGAAAACAGAACCTCTGGAAGGAGTGGAATCCAAAGAATGTTTTGTTGGGCAGGAAATATGATTTCGTATCTCGGAAATAATGGCATTTATTGCATTAACCTGAGATTATTAAATACGGTACTGTTTCAAACGGATGAAAGCCAATTTTTAAATGATTGAGTGTATTTCTTGATGTCGTTTTTACTGCATGCAAAAAATAAATATTTATTTATAAATGAAACACAATATCTTGGAATATTCAGTTGAACACAAAAGGCAAAATAATGCGTCAAGAAGTTTTTGAAATAGTACATATTTACAATTTGTTAAGTAATTTTAAGTATCAAATTTCAGCCATTTACTATTCTCAATCTGCTTGTGGGTGAAGTGAATAATTTAACAAGGAGGCTTTTAGGAACCTTGCAGAAATATTCTCGGGATTTTGCGTAAGTAATCAATTGTTTCATATTGTAGTTAATAATCAGTCCTATTTTTAAATATTGTTAACTGATTTTTTTTTATTCTATAAGTATTTAAATACTGTAAAATACACATTAGTTTTGAGTTGGAAAATTTGTTCTTTATTGCTGCAATTAAGGTTCTATTTAATGAGGTAATAAATTAATCTTTATTTTTGACAGAAGGAGGACTTTTATTTCATTATAATGGATATTGTCATTTGCTTTTTTTAAAAAATATCTGACCTGCTGAGGGGGAAAAAATTAGATTGTAAAAACATGCAATACAATTTGTAAAAATCGATTCATATTTTAAATGAGATAAGTTTTATTAACTAGAGATAACTAATACTATAATTAAATTCATGATATACATGTTTTTTTCCTCATATCTTTTATATTATAATAATGGAAGTTTAACCCTTTTAATTTGTTCACTTTAAGTGTTTATCATATCCCATTTTTCTAGTACTCTCAATCAGTATTTCAAATCTATGTATAATGTATATAAAATAATTTTTAGTTTTATTTTACCTAACATTTTTCATTATAATCATTTTTATGGTATTATAACATTTTTTCAGCTTTTAAAATATATTGTAGAGTGAAGCATTATTAACATAATATTTTAACTGAGAAAGAATGTGTTTTTTATGTAAAATATTTAAATATTGACTTATAAATGTATTTTATTTTATTGAGATGTAAAATTACCAAGTTTTTATTGTAATTTCTTTTTTAATTGAGTGACCGAGAGTATGCGGAAATGAATATGAATTGTTTTCAAAAGTTTTTCCATGATCAACCTTAAGAGCTTCTATTTTTATTATTATTTTTTGAAATCTCATGTTTACCAGCAAATAATGCTCTAGTTTATTTCTCTTTCTGAAAAACAATTTCAAAAAGAAATAATTAACAGATTATGTTTTACACAATGAAAAAAAAATATATGTACATCCTCTTGTATTTTCTTCTTTATTACAAAGCAATTATACTGTATGTAAAGTAAAATTCTTTTTATTTAAAGAAACCCTCTCCTTTTATATTTGAAGGGGTAAATATTTTTAGAAACCTAATTAAAAAAAAAAGATTTTTGAATATTTAATTAAGAAATTTGGAATCATTATCCAAATATTAATAATTTATTATATAATGAAAGCAAATTTTATATTCTTTTAAGTGTTAAAGTTGCTTCTCTGAGGGAAAACATTCTTGTTACTGCAAGTGCTTTGATTTCAGAAGATTCTGAGTTGGCCCAAAAGGATTTGAAAAATCTTGCAATAACATGCAAACAAAGTCGGATTCATGTTGAAAAAAGGTATGGTTTTATTATGGTATGGTTATGGGTCTCATCAATTTTATTTTTATTTTACAAAATAATGCATAAATTTGGTTTAAATGGATTGCATAAAATATTTTTGACAAAATTATTGTTATTCCCATTATATCCTCTTATCAGATCTATATTATCATGGTTATATTTTTACACACACACACATATATATATATATAATCCAGATTGATACAAGTAATAGTAAATTCTTATTTTCATATTCATATTGATTTTTACTCCAACATTTATTCTTAAATTTTTATAATAAATTTGTCCAGTTTAAATTTTCTTTCAAATAAAGATTTCTGATCATTTTTCAATAGACTTAGTAAGCTACTGTTTAATGAGAAACAAATTTTATATATTCCTCCAATTAAATTTTTTATTTTATTTTTTTAGATTTTAAGTTATATGAACCAAGTTGAAGACTTAACCCTCTTCAATGGTTATAAACGAACCCAGCTCGTCATTCGAATAGCGTATGATATTGGACATTGACAAGTTCAGCTCGTCCAAAGTTTTTCATCAGCCGAACCCTACTTCCTCAACGCGCGCGGACGAGCTGAATTCGTCCGCGTATATTATCCTGCGTTATTCGTGTTAAAAAATTATATCTACTGGCAAAATTTAGTTAATTTGATAGCGTACAGATGGCGGTACGGGTACCGTAAAATTTTTTGCATAATAAGGAAAAGTATTGTCGATCTAGTTATTTTTCTTTTGTAATTTGGCGGGAATTAGTTACTGATAAATGGCACAAAAGCGAAAGCTTGGTAATTCTGATGATGAATATGATTTCGGAAATGATAATGACAGTATTTCAAGTTTTGAATCTGATGAGGAGTTTGGTGATAGTTTTTCTAACTTAGAAGAAGAATCGAGCGACGACGATCTGTCAAGTACTAAACAATGGTACAAAACTAATGCAAGTTTTCAAGTTCCAAGTCGATTCAATTTTACAGGAAATGTTAGTATGAAAGCAAGCGTGACAAACGTGTCTGATCCATTAGGATACTTTGAACTATTCTTCACTGATGAACTTATTAATCACATTGTCACAGAAACTAATTTTTTTGCAGCTGAAAATTTAGATAAATTTAAGAGCAAAGAGCATTCACGCACTCATCGTTGGTATGATATTACTTCAAATGAATTGAGAGTATTTCTAGGTACACTAATTTTGCAAGGAATCATTTCAAAACCAACAGTAAGATGGTATTGGTCAAGGAGAAAATTAATTGAAACACCTAGTTTTTCAAATCTCTTTAGTTCAAGAAGGTTTGATTTAATAATGCAATTTCTTCATTTTGAAAGGAATAAAAAGATAGACTCTTCACATCTTCAGCCTAAGCTGAAAAAAATATGGACTGTTTAATTACTTGCAGAAAAAGTTTTCGCAAGTTTACACACCCGATCAAGACATGTGTATGAATGAAAGTCTGTTGTATAATGGAAGACTTTTTGGGACACAATATTTACCACTTAAAAGGGCTAGATTTGGAATCAAAATATTTATGTTTAGTGAATCTCATACTGGATATGTGTGGTCCATAATAATTTATGTTGGTAAAGGCACAGAAATATCCAAGAAAAATAAAGAATATTTATTTTCTACACAGGTTGTTTTGACATTATCTGAGCCACTTTTAGGCATTATTATGGATAACTACTATAACTCACCTGAATTAGGGGAAAAGTTATTAAAATTTAAAACTGATTTTTTTGGAACATTAAGGCCCAACAAGAAAGATCTTCCAAAAGAACTGAAAACGGAAAAGCTGAATAAGGGAGAATTAATTGCTTATCAACAAGGGAAAATAATGGTTATGAGATGAAGAGATAAGAAATATGTTCATTTTATGAGCTCTGTTCACAATCCTGAAATGGTAAAAATCTCAAATAATTTGAAGAAACCTATAATTGCATTAGACTATAATAATAAGATGGGTGGCGTGGATCGCATTGGTCAGCAATTTGGATATTACTGTATAACTCGATCGCGTCAAAGAAAATATTATAAAAAAATATTTCGATATTTACTAGATATTGCAATTTTTAACGCGTATCAGTTATGGAATAGAAAGGGAAACAAAAAATCTAATTTAGAATTCAGACTTCAATTGGTGGAAAGAATCGTAGAGAAGTATCACACTGAGAAAAGTTTGAAAATAAAACCTATTGATTCGGGTACTAATCTTTTAAGACTGTCAGCACGCCATTTTCCAGATTACATTCCATCTACAGAAAAAAAGAAAGAACCAACCAGGAGATGCGTGGTATGTTGTAGCAAATTCGATTGCAATGGAAAAATAGTTCGCCAAGAAACCCGCATTTATTGCAAAGACTGTAATGCTCCATTATGTGCAATCCCATGTTTTAAAGTGTATCACACACAAAAAGAATTTTAGGTAAATATAACAATTAAGTGTTTAAAATTGTGGGAATTTATTTAGATATTTTAATTTAATATTTTACAAACTAATATTTACAAAATTGCTTATAAGTGCAAGTTACAATTGTATATATTACATTAATATACCACAAATAATTCTTTAAAAACCATCTTTTAATAGCGAGCGAGCTATCCGTATCACCATCAGAAAAGAGTGACATTTTCAAAAGGCACTAGGGAGGAAATGGCTGCCACTTTCAGCGACCATTTGATTGTAACTTTGTGCATCTTAAAAGAGTGAAAACTGCTGATTCGCTTAACCATCAAAGGGTTAAAAAGTTGAAAATTTTTTTTGATTGGTAGTAACAATTTTATATGAATCCGCATTAAGTACAATTAGTTTAATAAATTTTAAAAATGAAGTTGAGACAGTAAATTTGTGTTGTTGTTAAAGGGATATAAGGATTTTAATGTTCACATCTGAGAAAAGACAAGAAAGATGCTAAAATTTGTGCAATAAAAGATGCCCTATTGAAAGTCATAATCTTATTAACAAGGAAATAATATAAAATAAAGTTTTCTTTTTGAATACAAAATGCATGAAAAATATTTTAAACATCTACTAACATATATTTAAGGCTTTTATGCCAGCGCTGCAATTCATATTTCTCTCCTATGTGGGGTTACTGCAAGAGTTTTACTTTATGGGTAGTGCTAATCTAAAGTGAAAAATTAAATTTTACCACAAATATAACAATTGTTGTTCTTTTTTTTTTTTTAACCACTATTGCCTGTCATGTGAATCAGTATATAATGTATGACTGAGCTGAAAAATTTGTTAGTAAAGTGAACATATTGTAACTAACTGTGTTACCTAAATAGGAGTCTAGAATTGTTGAAATTTATACATAGCTCATCCTGACCACTCATTTCTTATAGCGAGTAAATAGTAAATGTATCTATAATCGTGGTTAGTTTTTTATTGTTTAATTTTTAATTCCAATAACATAGATATAGAATTAAGCAATTTGTCTTATGATGCTATGAATGGAAGCATGAGAAATTAAGTTCCAAAATATTCTCATCCTTTCTTAATGAGGATTTTGTTAATACAAAGAATGAAGGTGAACTGTTGGATAATGAAGTTGAGAATGAATGTACCACAAAAGATGACTATTCTGAGTCTGACTCAGAAGATGAAGATCATTACAAAAAATGGCAACAAATAGGAAAAAGTTCAACAATAAATGAGTATTTGAAAAGGAGGAATTTTTGTTGAAAATGCTGACTGCAATGAACCTTTTTCCATATACAAATTTTTCTTAACTGATTATATATTAGAAATGATAGTTGTGTGTGGAAAAATAAATATGCAATACAATGTTTTCCTAATAGCAGAATGCACCAACAGGTCTAGCAACCTGTTATGAGGTATGAAATGAGCACTTCTATTAGCATATTACTTATGGGTGTAACACAAGTACCAAGTAATAGATTTTATTGATCTAAAAGGACTTGTATACCTACACATGAATTTAAAAAAATGTGATGAAACTTGATAGTTTTTTAGTCATACTTAAATTTTTACTTTTTTTTAATAATACCACAGCTAACAGGTCAATTGAAAAGTCCCCGGCCTGACACATATATGGATTTAATTCTAGTAGCGCCATCTATCTTTTAGTTAGACCTAACCCTCAAAAGATGCGTGTATAAATTTGACAGCTGTCGAATCATTAGTTTGTGAATTATAGCAATTTGAGTGAAGTAACTTTTGTTATTGTGAAAAAAAATGGATAAAAAGGAATTTCGCGTGTTGATAAAATATTGTTTTTTGAAGGGAAAAAATACAGTTGAAGCAAAAACTTGGCTTGATGCCGAGTTTCCGGACACTGCCCCAGGAAAAAAATCAACCATCAAGAATTGGTATGCTAAGTTTAGACGTGGTGAAATGAGCACCGAAGACGGTGGACGTTAGTGAGCATTTTGATTAGTCAATCACTCAAAACCATATTATGTAGTTCATCAGTCATTTCCACTGAAGATCCTGAATGACGTTCATCTATTGTGGATGAACAGCCATATTTAAACTCATATAATCAATTGTAGACTGTTACAAGAGCATATGTGCTTAGAAATTCATCCAACTCATCTTTTATTTATTTGTTTTTTTGTGTGAAGTATTTAATCACTGCTCAAAACTCCCCCTTCCCATTTTTCTAAACACAAGTTTCATGTTTCAGTTGATAATAAAATTGAAACCTTCTGATTGAAATAACTGTGACTTCAATAGCTGTTTAATGAGTCATGATGCTTATTAAAAATGAACCGTTTTGATGTTACGAGTGCCATATCTTGGATTTTCTGATGACTTATTGAACGATCCCTTTATTTGATCAAAATGTAGATAATTATGATGATCCACCAGATTGTGAACTATTATATGGAATAAATAGGACAAGCAGCTATGAACTTGTGTTGAAAGATTAAGTGATATTGAAGATCATGTATTCAGTTTATTGTTTAATCTTGAAAAAACAATTAATAAAAGATTTGAGTTATTTTTGTCAAAAAAAGATAACTGACTTTTCCTAACTTTTTGTAGCTATACAATAATATTTGTAGTTGCTTATTAAAAGCAAACTATTTTCAATGTTATGAGCACCATTTCTTGGATTTTCTAAGGACTTATTGAATGATCCTTGTATTGCAATTGTTGTGAAGGTCAGTCAGTACTTTGACATGTTTTAAAAAAAATGCATAGATTTGACTAAACAATTATGTTTATAACATTGAACTTATTTTATTTGTTATGAATATATAATATTGAGTTGAAATAAAATAAACCCTTTTTTAATTAATATGTATTAAATTTCCATAATTTTAATTAACTATATGGAAACTTGTTCTAGTTATTAAACAAAAATTGTTGTTAGTAAGAAACATTCAAATGTGAGTCATCCATAACACACGTCATCTTAATGCAAACCACCAGTAGTAAATGCCTGCTTGAATGTGTTAATTTATAAATAAAGCCCAAGACAAATAGGATGCTATTTTTAAAATGAAAATAAAAATTTTGTGATATTTTCTAAAAATGAATAGTTTCGAATACTAACATGTTACGTTTTCTTAACATACATTGGTTAAAATTTTTTGTTAATTGTTAAAATGATCATTTTATTTTTATAGCTTGAAAAAGATATTATCTGTAGGACAGGAATATTTTGAAGCTGAAAAAAGACATGATCATAAAATGAAACAACTACATGTAAGTAACCAAAAGATTTAAGAATAATATTATTTTTTTAAAATTTTATAGTACTCTTACATTTTAACTTTGTATAGAGAAAAGCTGTGAAGAAGTATGCTGCTAGAATAAAAATTGCGAGGAAAATTGCTACTAAAGCATTGGTAATTTGTTTCCCCCTTTTTATTGCATCATGTTTTTATAATTAATGCAAAAAATCCATTTTTAAATATATTTATTGATGTATATTTTTTAATATAGGAGGAGACAGTTATTTCAAAGACCAATGCATTTCTAAAAAACATTGTGAAGAAAATTGATCATATTTGAATAGTTGGTCAAAAATAATGTAAATAATTTTCACAGATTAATTTGAATATTGTCTGGTCTACATTCACATCTGTATTAAAAGTACTTTATTTGATGCAGTGTCATATTAGATTTATGCAAATTCTAAAATGTTGTTTGGAGTTATGTATTATTAATTTTTTTAAGAATGTCGTTTTAATACATAATTAGAGTTTTTAAAAATGTCTTACTAAAATGTGTTGCTCTAAATTTATTTCATTATTTATTACTTAAATACATCAAACAAAATTCTGGGTTCTTTTCACAATCATGAGGGAGAAAACTTCTTTTTCACTATGAAGTATTTATTAGATTTAGAAAATCAGTAGGGGTATCTTTCCCTAGATGTAGACAACTTTAAAGTGCAATCTAACCAATTTATAACACTTCATATTAAAAAAGAAAAGAAATACTATACATTACCTCAAATGTTTATTTAAATAAAAGCACACAGAATAAGAATCATGACATAAATAATGGGTATGTTTTAAATATGGTTGAGATCATAATTCTATATATACAAATAAATAAAAGTGTTACTATGTAGAAGGTTTCAGGGGGGGGGGGGATAACCAACAAGCAACTCAAATTTTGCATAGAGCATGTTCGAAAAATGAGATATTTCATTTGAATTTTTTTTTTTTATTTTTATTTAATAAAAATTAGTACATTGTACTTCAAGAATTAAAACAATAATTATACTTAAAAGTACCAAGAAATTAAGATGTTGTTTTAAAATTGCATAAATGAACCAGTTGTAGCAGTTCTTTATATAATCTTAATTTTTCTATTTGGCCTACAATGATTTCATAATGAAATGAAATTTTGGAAGAAGAAAAATAAGTTTTTTTGATACCTTAAAATTTTAACTGGCTGACAAATTTACTTTTCGAATGAATGATAGTTGCCAATCAGAAACATAAAACCACAGTATCTTTCATGGATTTTACATTTTATCATACAATGTTGATTATTAATCATCCAAAAAAAAAACATACACCAAAGATTAAGAAATAAAAAAGAACATATATACATTTGCAAAGCAAAATATGCAACTGTATCAAAATTAATTTTAAATTAAAATAAACTATATACACCTTTATTTAAAACATCATTACTAAATTTACAAAAGGCAGTGTTTGAGCTGGATTTATGCCTCATACATTTCTTTATATATATAAACAAAGGAATGCATACATATAACACGGTTTATATAATAAGCTACAGTTGAATAGATGTAAAATACTTTAAAGATTAATAAGGACGGATTATTTTTACTCTAGCAGGTTTACATTTTGCAAATACTTAGAAAAAATAGCAACATAATATATAAACAAGTAATGCAATCACAAAAATAAAATTTATTAATTTTATAATTAATACATTGAATTATATACATCATGAGTAAAATTAGTGATTGTAATTTGATACATAAATATCAGATATTTTTATTTAAATAAACATAGTATAGTTCTAGTAATCATTTATCATATTACTCATCAAAAAATTGTAAGAACAAGTTGCATAGACATATAAAAGCTAGTTTTAAATTCAATAAGAAATAAATAATTCAAGGTCTATGCAAGTAATGCATTTGCTTAAATATAAATCATTCTATTTTGGGAAAGAAAAACTGACTAGAATAAAGTAGGCACTTTCGTCTGTGAAATCCCCATTTCTATCATCTATAATCCTTATATTCATATAATATCAAAGTAATTAGAAGCCATAATGGAACTATAACCCTTTAAATACATGGCACTATACAAGAATATATAGAATAAATATCAGTGCTCAAATATGACTAGTTTTATTTGTTCATAAACCAGAGCTGAAAGATATTTTTTCCCTATCAAATATAATTTGTAAAAAAATTGGTCACACTTCAATGCAAAGTAAGTACCATTTTCAACAATGGACATATATGTAATGTATCGTGTATTTATACATATAATTTGAATGTGTTTGAATAACAAGTGTCTTTAGAGTAAAGTCCCATTAATCTATTCTAGCTTAGGAATATAAAATTGATATCAATATAAATAAGTTTTTTTAGTGAGTTAAAAATCTAACTACAGTGAATGATTTATATTTTCCATAATGTTTCTCAATATTTTGTGAATCAGAATTGAACATGATTAAATTAAATTAGAATTTTATGATTTTAATTTGGTAGGAATGGTAATCATACCAACTGAATATTCATTCTAATAGTGCAATAATAGCGGTAAAGCTACTTTTGCCCTACTCAGAAATTTATCTTTTGTATAACTGTGAGATGCATTTTATACATTAAAAAAATATAAGTGCATAACATTAATTACTTTTATCAAGCATTGTCTCATAATTAAATGAACATTTAAAAATAAAAAAACATTAATACTTAATAATATCATAAAAAATATTCTAACACATCTATATCATTTAATATACAAGTCTTTAAGGAACATTATCTTTTTTTCTCCCTTACATGAGAATTTTTATTAAAGAAAGTCTCAACTTTAATTTAAAATAATGACAAAGCAAAAAAAATCTCACAAATATAAGCATTTAGATAAATTGTTCACAACAAAAAGTACGAAGGAAAATTAGTATTGAAGCTTTCTGAAAATAAATTTCACAAATGTAATTTGTTGATTATTAAAATATTTTTATATTTTAAAAAAAATAACACTATCACAGATAAAAATTAGCTATGTCTAGTTGTCTATTTTTTGTAACACCTAAATTTATGTATTCTTAGCATTACATTGAAGAATCTTTAACCAGTGTTACAATTCAAATAGAGTAATTAAAAAAAAATGGCTTGTTTCAAAATAATTCAGATTAAAAAGGAACCATATAAAACTGATGGCACTGCTCAACAGAATATTACCATCGTCGTTCTCTTAATGCTTGTAAACCTGTTACAGTAATTGTACCATAAGTTAAATCTTGACTGTAACTTTGCAATTCAGCTTTAGCAGAACTACACATGGATTGATTTGCAAGATTTCCAAATTGGCGTCGGCCAAATTTTCTTTCGGTATTTCTTTTATCTGATGATGATTCAGTGGAAGCTACAGGCTATAAAAAACAATATTAAGTTTTTTTATTTCATAGATAATGGATTTCTTAAATTATATATATGTAAAATATATTAATTCATTAAAAACGAGTTTTATCTTTTATGATATTCAAAAAATATTTAATCTAAAATATTATGCCCAAAACAAAATACTTAAAAAAAAATCTTATTAATGCGAAAAGTTAAAACTTTTTTTTTTTTAAGTGAATGGTACACTTTTTACATGCATGCTTTTTTTAAAAAAAATTATCAAAATATAAGTAAAAAATTGTGATTATTAATAAACAGTTCTTCTGTAACTCATAAATTTAAAATTATGAACTATTATAAACATACTGATTTTAATCTATTATGGCAACAAAAAAAATCTCGATTTACTTTCTGTTATTATTTTTTATGATCATTAACATATTTGGTGCATTAATTATGAAACATGTACATAAAAAGGAACATCTTAATATTAAATAACTGTACAATTTAAACTTATTACACAGATCTGACCAGTTTATTGTATTTAGCATTTTTAAGTAGTCATTAAACTTTTCTATGCATTAAAAAGTTATGTTTTTAATAGTTGTATTTTTCATTTAGAATTGTCATAATTTATATATATTATATACAAACTTTTATATCTTTGTACATAAACTTACTGCTGAATTTGTTCCTTGTCCTCTCAAAACCACGGGGTGTCGAAATCCTAAGCTAAATTTTCCTCTCTCAACAAGAAAAGGTGGAGATAAGGTTTTCCTAGCCATGGGTGCCATAGGTTGCTTTTTTGCAATTTGGTTTCGCAAAAGAGCTTCCTTACGTTCCTAGAGAGAAATAAATGATTCTCTATGGAATATATAATTTAAATACACTTTTTGTTTGATTTATATGTTTTTATGTACATCGAGTCATTCATAATGGTAAGTTTATTGAGTCAAAAAAAAAACTATCAAATATATTAAAGATGGAAAAGAACTTTAAATTCTTTAATAGTAAAATCTTACTTACATCTATAGTAGGAATTTCGTCAACTATGCGCTGTTTAATAAATACTCTCTTTTCATTTTTCTTTTCTGAAAAAACAAAACTTCCTAAGCATCCTGTTCTTTAAAGAAAAGAAAGGTTTTATCAGATTAAAGTTTTACAATTACTATTTAAATATTTTGTAAAATATAAATTTCACTGTTTGAAAACTTCTATAGCTGAACCTATTCTTAATATATTTAAAGGTAAATAATTTTTCTTTCTTATTTTTTCCCCCTTGAGGTTTAATGATGATGGATAAATTAAATCAAATAGAATGAAGGGGTAAAATCCCTGTTTTTTTTTCTTTGAAGTATTTAGATATTTTTTATAACGCAGTCAGTAAACTGAAAATTAAATTTGGTCTTTTATAACTTAAAATTACTAAAATTAATTTTAAAATAATTTTGAATAAATTATAACCTGAAAATGAAGGCATATGTATAGGTGGCATAGGTGATACTTGTTTTCTTTCTTCACTTTCTCCAATCATCTGTAATTAATGGTATGCCATATAAAAATACAATCAAACTATTGTAAAATATTCTGTACATTATAAGCACCTATCAAAAACTTTAGTTTAAAAATTAATCACATTTTATCTTTTACCTCGTACAACTTATCACGATATTGATCTACAGATAACTTCATATCATCACATAAAGGAGGTACAGCTTTACCTAATTCTGATGGTGATTCTTGACCATGGTATCTAGTTGGGGGAAAAAAAATTAAATGTATAAAAATGCTGCATTGCAAGCATTTTGCAGCTTTAATTAAATGGAAACCATTAAAATGTTTTGATATTTACATGATACATAATTTAAAGGAGTAATGAAATATTGATGTAAACAAACAAAAAGTCATATTCATTATACATTTTGTGAATGATTTAGAATTATTTATTTCATCTAATTAAATTTGCTTTTTTAAAACATCCAAAATTCCACATTCATCCTGTCCCTTATCTGTTTAGTAAATTCCAGGTGTTTTTTTTTTTTTTAAATATATATTCAGAAATAGAATTTCAAATTCATTGAACATAATTTTTCTACTCAAAACGTTGAGCAAGTTATAACTAGCATTTTCTGTACATAGTAACTTTTCACAATGGAAAATGAATTATTACAGATATATAAATTAACTCTGCCATGAATTAGTGGAATGAAGATCAAAGATTAATTTTTCTTGTGGTTTGTATTTGTTTTTAATGTCCAAAACACACATCTAAATAAATCATTAAGTTGGAAAAAATGTTTATCTATATATATATAAGCGAAATACCGCTGACTGACTCATCACGAGATCTCCAAGACTATACAACCGATTGACTTGAAATTTAGCACAGTTACTCATTTTGCGATGTAGAAGCTCACTAAGAATGGATTTTATGGAAGTCTTATCCAAAATGTAATTTTCATCTGTTAATCTACTCTTATCCACTGGTTAAGTAAATTTTGGCGACTTCATCGCCAATAATCATATGACCGATGCCAAACAGAATACATTTTTTTTCTATGTATACTGTATATTGTCACCAATTAAGTTTACTTGGTGAGATTTGCGCATGCGAAATGGAAAAATACCAAATAATTTAATAATAAAGCGCTGATGGAGAATTGGCAAGATTTTGGCAAAGGGGCTCTTTATGTGAAAGTTCGTGTATGTTGAAATTAGAAAACATGCAGATTTAGCAATAGAATTAAATAAGTTTGGAATCCCACTGTTGGTGAAAGTGTAGTTTAGCTCCAAAACTTTGCGGGATTCTGAAAAATACTAAAATGGCGACTTCTTATGGAGTAGCACACACGCAAGACAATGTTTGTTTACTGGAGAACCTCATTACATGCATGAACGAACTCAAGACGCTATGACATATGTAAGACATTTTGGACAACCTGACTTTTTTTTTTAGGATTGCTGTCACTTGCAATCCTAAATGGTCAGAAATCAAAGATCTCTTGAGGCAGGGACAAAAATTTTATGATAGACACTATGACAGTACGAGGGTATTTTATTTGAAAGCTAAGCACATGATGAATTTTCTGACAAAATGTTGTATCTTTGGCAATACTAGGTGTAACATGTATACGGTGGAATGAATTTGTATATATATATGGGGTGACTTTTTATTAATTTTATTTATTTTCCCCATGTATTTGAAAGTTGTGGATAACCATTATTACAGACAATCAATTTCTTAAAGTTTTAAATTTAGATTATCATTATCGTTTAAAAATTGAAAATTTTCTTGATGTTTTAAGTATATTTTCCAAAATATAATATTATCGTCTTCCCAGCGAAGCGGGTGGGTATCAGCTAGTATATATATATATAAACACACACATACAGAGTAGGAACCTTCTTATTTTTAAAAAAGAAAAACCTTTAATAGTTTTCATTGCAGCTCAAAAAGATTTGTGTTTAAGTTAATGGCTCAAAAAATCAAAATTATTTCCATGAAACAAAATTAAAAGGAGCAATGAAAAATTGATGTAAATAAATGAAAAGTTATATTTATTACACATTTTGTGTATGATTTAGGTTATTTGTTTCATCTAAAGAATTCATTTATTTCATTTTATGATGTTAATAGATAAATTAACAATTTATAAAACAATTCTACTTTGGAAACTTTTTTTTTTTTTGAAGGATTGGGTAGAGAATGGTTTGCTTTTAAATTTGATCATCAGTTCCAAAGATATTCTGGAAAAGCCATTACTCGGCTTTATATTAAAATTACTTCGTACAAATTATTCATATTTTCCCATCTCATTCTACTTGATAATGATTAGTCCAATAATTTTGATTTATAAACTATTATACAGCTCCTTAAATCTCATAATATCTGATCACAATTTCAAAACTAGGTATTTCTTGAAATGCTGGTTGAGCTTTGCTTGAAAATTTCCATTTCATGACATAAAAAATCCAAATATATAAAAACTTTGTATGGTAGAATTCACTTTTTTGTAACTGCATTTGATAATTCGTATTTTTCATTTGTTTTTAGAAATGGAAAAAATTATATATCATTTGGTGCAAAAAGCTGTGAAAAATGTTATGCATGTTGAATATTTATTATCAGATGTTTGAGACACTCGTTTAACATAGATAATTCACTATTCTAAACCCCTTATAATTTGAAAACTTTGCAGTAGAGTTTAATGAAATTTGAAATGTAGGCATTTTTTATAATGAGAAATCAGATATGTGAAAAAATCAATATTGATGGTTTGAAAATTATTTTTAGAATTATGTTATTTAATCCATTAACATCATAATTTAGATACTGTGAGTCATTAACATTGATAACTATTCTGTAAAGCTGCTGTGAGAATTACTAAAGTTATTAAGGATATCTTTTTTTTTTTTTGAAATTATTTTTACTTGATATAATTTTGTACAATGGTGATGTTTTTGTAAGGGAGCAAAGTTATCTTTACTTTAGAGTTACTGTAGCTAAATTTAAATGTTCTATGACACTGTTAAGTAACCTTTTAAAAAAATTTGAATTCAATAACAATTATTTAGTAAAAGGTTCAGTTTCAAAAAAATTGATGCTGTAAATGTCTGTTTAGTTCTATGACTTTTTTTAAAAATACATCTTTTAATAGCTTCTTATGATTCCAGATAATTCAGTTTAATTGGTAATTTCTTAATATGTCATGGTAACAAATTTATAGTAACTGTACAGAGTGAATGGTTTGAGTGTACATATATAAGGAATTTCACATAATTAAATTATGTAAATAATATATATAAAAACTAAAAAAATTGAATACTTTATATATTATTCACTTTTATTAAAGGAAATCATTAATAAATTTTTAACTCCAGATCTTTTGTTAGTAATAAAAAAAATTTTTATTTTTGAAAACAAATTCATTTCTATGATGGCTGGATATTAGTTACTTTTTAATAACCTTTTAATGATTATGAACAAGCCAGCTTGCATTCGAATAGCACACCCTAATGCATGCAGAAGAATTCAGCTCGTCTGAAATATTTCGACCGAAATGGTTACAACCGAACCCTATTTGCAACGCGAAACTTTTCCCCAAGCTGAGTTCATGCACATATATTATCCTGTGTTGTTTGAATTGCAAATGATACCTATTGGCAAAATTTAAGCTTGATAGCATAGAGATAGCAGTCAGTACCCATACTGTGAAATGTTTTGCAATTGGAGGGAAAATGTTACTGATTTCTAGTTGTTGATCTAATTTTTCTTGTGTAATTTACAGAAGTTTGTTATTGAAATGGTTCAAAAGTGAAAGCTAGATAATTCCATGTTTTAAAGCATTTTGCACAAAAAAATGAGTTTTAAGGTAATACAACAATTAAATGTGAATGTTAAAATTGTGTGTATTTATTTAGATATTTTAATCTAATATTTTACAAACAAATATCTATAATTTACTAAATTTGTTAAATTTACCAGTTACATTTGTAAATATTACGTTAATATGCCACAAATAATTCTTTAAAGATTACCTTTCAAAAATGAGCGAGCTATCTACAGAAAAGGGTGACATTTCAGAAGCCATAAGGAGGAAAACTGTTGCCATTTTCAGCGAGTGTTTGATCATAATGCTGCATGTTTTTAGAGAAAAAACTGACGAGTCTCCTAACCATCAAATAGTTAACATTCAAAAATAATTTGATGACTTAATGAAAAGTTCTTGCATTCTTAAAATAGTCACAAAAATTTCAAGTTATAATAAATATTTACCACATTATATGTTCAATCATGCAAATATTGACTTGCAACAATTAGTACCTTGAAATATAAGGATGCTGTAACCCATCTTTGGCTGTTATTCGATGATTGGGATTAAGTGTGAGTAGCTTTGTCAGTAAATCATGGGCATCACTAGATCCATTAACAAGCACATTTCTCAAAAGGCGTTTGGGTCTATAACAGGATTTATATTTTAAAAATTAAATAGAAGTTTCATAATATATAGTTTTATTACAATAAAAGAGGATATTTTGTTTAAATTCTTTACTTATTTGCAGCCCTTCCTAAAACAAATGCAGCATAGCCAGTACACAAACTATCGATATCTGAAAGGGAAAAAAAATCCAGCACATGAGTATATTGTTTTACTCATTACATCCACCACTAATACATTAGCATCTATTGTTATCAAGTGACAACAGTTACACTTAAGTCTGCTAAAATCTGTCTATTATCTCTTTGACAGTTAATTTTTTTTACTAAGTTAATGTACCTTTTAAGAACAGAAGAAATAAATGGATTTCTACAGGATTTGGCAGAATCGCACATAACTATTCTCTCTTGAGGAGGCTTGTTTTTAAAAACGTGTAAAATAAGAAATAATGTTTTGTTGCTAATAAAATGCTCTGAATATTTTGATATTTTTGGGAGTTTCACTTTATTGCATAGAGCATCTTATATTTCTTTTAGAAACAAAATGCGAAAATTTAAAAGGAAGAATTAATTGAATTTGAATGATAAATGTACAAAGGGTATTTTATGGAAACTGAGAGTTATTTTTTTTTATGAAGTGACAACTCCATGAAACTAAAAAATTAAAGTTTAGGCAATTTTTTCAAAATGTTAACTGAATGCCTATAAATATTCTAAACGGAGCAGACAATTTTATTTCCCTAGTTTCATGCTTGTTTAAAGAACTTTTTATTTGTTCTAAAGAAATGGAGGTGAGTGACTCAGAGTTAAAAAAATGAAATGTGTTGTGCCAAAAATTTTTGCTGTTGTTTGGGCAAAACAGTTCCAAAATTATCCAAGCTAATGAAAGAAGCTTACAACGACAAATGCTTTGGTGAGTCTATGATTTTTAGATGACATAGTGATTTCAGAAAAGGACATTTATCTGCAGATTGGGCTCCTAAGCCTGGCCAATCAAAAAGTGTTGTGAATAATCGAAATATTAACACTGTGTAGCTAATCTTGCAAGATAATTGGTGAATGTCATATGGAGATAGTGGCATCAACTAACATTTCGAAAATGTCGATATTTCACATGCTGCGCAACGATTTACAGCTTCGTTATGTTTGTTTCCTATGGGTCCCTCATTACCTTACTAAAGAACAAATAAAAGCAAGAATTCACCAATGTTGTGAATGGAAACAGATGCTTCAAAATGATTCAAATTTCCTAAAGACTGTAAAACAGGTGATGATACTTGGGTGCATCATTTTGATTCCTTTACAAAGTCTGCAACAAGTGTATGGAAACACTCTGATTCTTTGCCACCAAAAAAAAATCCAGCAAACCAAATCTAATGAGAAGCTCATGATGATGATTTTCTTTTATCTTAAAGGTATAATCTATCAGCATACTGTGTGAATGGTGAATATTATGTTTCAGTTTTTAAAATTTTGTGATAACACATATCGAGAAAGTGTAATGAACTGGTAGGGAATTTGACATAACATGACGATAATGCTCTCCTGCAAATCGCTACTTCAGTTCAGCAATATCTTAGTAAATGCAGCATTAAAATCATGCTACATCCCTCTTACAGTCGAGATCTCACACTAAGCAATTTCTGTCCGTTTTCGACGTTGAAAGAGAAGCTCTGTGGCAGAATATTTAATCCAGATTCAGACGTTATTTCAACAGTACAGGGTTCATTGAAGCAGCTTGCAGAAGAAAGCTTCTCTACTTGCTTTGAAAAGTAGATTGAACGATGGGACCATTGCATATCAACTGAGGGAAGATATTTTGAAACAATGATTTATTTTTTGCGTTAAATATATTTCTTGATTTTTTAAGATTTTACTCAGTTTTTATGGAATGCCCTTTGTATATTAATCATTATCTTTTATATGTATGTATTGGAATAATAGCCTTTGTTACTCCACATCCCTCATAAATAAATAAATCAAAATGTATATATTTAATAAATCTAATTGATCATTGATTATATTTTTAAAAAAGGATTTTCATTTTACACAACACTTCACAATTTTGTCATAAATATCATTTATAAATTCATATAAGTTATTTAATGAATTATAAGAATATAATCCAATTTAATATATAAATCGTTTGTTACATTTCAGAATTTAATTTCTAAATTTAGGTTAAAGATAAATTTAAGTGAGAAATTGCTATAAAATCTAAACTAATCCATACAAGATATTCATTTATGGAAATTCAAAGAATAATAAGCCTACAAGAGATTTTAATTTATTAAATTTCGATCTTACCTGCTTGAAGTGGATGAGGTAAAGCAGCCATGATTCGCTCAACTTGATTAAGAGTAGAAGTACCAGGAAAGAGAGGTTTTCCACTTATGACTTCACCCATAATACATCCAACACTCCAAATGTCTACTCCCTTTGTGTATCTGAAATTTAATTAATCAAGCTACAATTTTGTTGCTCCAACAAAATAATAAATACATAAAAAAACATGGATTCGGTAGAAAAAATTCATACCTTTTCGATCCGAGGAGAATTTCGGGTGCTCTGTACCATCGTGTGGCAACATATTCTGTAAGTGTAGGATCGGATGCATATTCTTCAGTTTGTGCAAGAGAACGAGCTAAACCGAAGTCAGCAAGCTTTAATTCACATCTATGATTCATAAGTATATTGGATGGCTAAACAAGATAAGAAAAGTTCGATTGTAAAAAGTTATTTTTATAAGTTATGTTTTAAGTTGCATAAATATATACATATATATTTAAAATAATTCCTTTCTTTTCATTTTTTTTTCTCTTAATGAACTTTTAAAACTGTAGAAAATTATCTAAATTAAAATTTAATAATAGCAGAATTCAAATTTTTTTCATAAAATTTTATTTACTATTTAATAAATTATGAATATATAGATACAATATGCAGTCCAGTGACAGTTATTGAAAGAAAGAAAGAAAGCTTTTAAAAATTATTTTTTAAAAATATTTTTATTACTCTAATGATTATAATATGCCTGAGAACTAAAGTATATATTTTTTTAAATAATTTTAGTTGAATTTCATATTAATTTTAGATGAAAATTGTTTAATTCAATATATCAGAAATCTTAGATATTTGAAAACAATTATAAAACATTAAAAATAATTATTTAAAGTTAAAAGCTAGTTTTAAAAATTAATCTAAACTAAAAGCTAATTTTAAAAATTAATTTTATCATTTTATTCACAGAAAAAGAATTTTATTTACATCAAGTAAGAGTTTTATTGCCTTTTAAAATGTTCAAAAATCTTTTTATCAGATTAACAAACTTATTTTCCAAAAAACTTGCATTTTTATGAATCATTTTATTGCTCCTGGTTGATGTTGACTTTTCTAAAAATACAACTCCTCAATCAATATTTATTCCAAATTTATTTATATATAAAACTTCCATTTTGAATTCAATTCACAAAATAAGAAGTTAAAAAAATAACATACTTTGATATCTCTATGAATAACATTTGCTGAATGTATGTAAGAAAGTGCTGAGAGTAACTGAAAAATAATAAAGCCATGTTTCCAGTCTTCTTTGAGAGTGCCTTTCTTTATCATCTGATGCAGATCAGTTTCTGTTAAATTATGACACAGAATGTAATCAGTTAATACATTATTAATGCCACATCAAGAAAATATTTAGCACATATAAAATTTCTTGTACAGAATTATATTAACAAATAATACATGAATAAAAATAGTTGTAAATAAAATAATAGAAAATTATTAATTTTTCAAGACAATCCCTTTCACTTTTTTTTGTTTATAAAATATGTCAGCATCTTTATATAAATCAATCAGATAACATGTTTTAGAATGTATTTTTTGCATTTTATTTTTCCTTATTAGTTATTTTCTAAGACCTTTTTTTTTTTTTTTTTTTTATTTAAGCGTAATTATTTAAACTTCATATACAAAACTGCTATATGTTAATTAAAATTGATTAATTTATGGATTACCATGAAGTGCATAATTAGAATATTTTTCAGTGGTATTTGTGATCATAAAAATCATTAGTTATTTCTGAAATATGTAAAGTAAAGAAATAACACAAATTTGTGTACTGACCCATAAAATCAAAGATTAAATAAATATCTTTGTCATTTTTTGCCTTGACAACTTCAAGAAGAGTAATAATATTTGAATGACTGTGAAATTCTTGGAGGTACCAAATTTCTCGAAATGTGCGCTATAATATAATTTCAAATTATAAGAAAAATAGAGTACAAATAAGAACGTAAAAAATTTTTCATTATAAATTAATAAAACTTATTTTCTTACTTGAGCATCTGTCCTATTTCTGAAAGCATCGTAAATCTTTTTAACTGCTACTATCTTTTTATTGCTTTTGTCTGTAGCTTTCCAAACAATTCCATAAGCCTTTAAAAATACAAGAATACTGTTAGAAACAAATGACAACAACTTTTGTAATTAATATTTAAAAATTATTAAAAAAATTCAATATAAACACTTCATATTTTAAAATTTAAGTCATTAAATAAAATTAAAAAGAAAATAAATTTAAAGTTATTTAAGGTAATATAAGTTATTTCCTACTCAAAATTTTAATTTATATCAATAAAAATTTACCAAAGTATACAGTATTTTAAAATGAAATATAAGCTCTTTTAAAATACTTTTACATAGTACATTATTGTGTTCTTAAAAGTACTGTAGGTTAATGCTTTATTTCCATGAATTTTTTTGATAAACTGATAGACATTATTTTTATAAATATAGTCATCACTATGAGGCATACTGAGAGAAAAAGAACATGCTTCAATGCCAAAATTAATAAGCTCTAGCAATTTCTTAAAATGCTCAAATAATTTAGAAAACAGATTAACGGAAAACATTTCATAAAATTGTTTCTGTCATGAACTAATGCTAGGACATATATAAAATAAACTAATAGTATGTACTAATACTATTACCACACATTTAGAATTTCATACTTTGAGTTCTAATATTCACTATGATATTAAGCATGTTATGCTGAAAAATTTCAGATCAGAAAAATTTGTTACCTTTCTAAGCAGACTAAAATTATGTTCATAAATATAAATAGTTAAATTTTTTTGAATAATTTATCCTTTTTCTTTGTAATGAAATTATATAGTACTGATTTTGCATTTACAATTAAAATGATAAAAAAAATTATTTGTGATATATAAGCATTTTCTATTCAATGCTGTGACCACAGAACAAGTTGAATTACTTTAATTTTTTTTTTTAAATAAATATATTCTTAGGCAAAATATACCACACAGTAATATTTATCGTTATTTTTAACATGAACATATGACACAAAAATATTAAGAATAAAACATCTTATTTAATCAAGCATTTGAAAACTTAATTTTTTAAATATAAATACAGAATATATATATATATATAAAGTAATCAATGAATTAAATTTAAAATCTCTAAATAAAATACTTGTCCCGACAATATTCAAAACATATTTTTATGTCTAAAGTCCAATAATAAAACAAAGACAATCACTTAATTTTGTCTCAATTTTACATAGAAAGCCTTCACAATTAAAAAAAAAAAGTAATAACCAACAATATATAATAAAGTTTTTCCAAAAAAATTGGAATGCACCAAACTACAGCTGAAATACCAAAGAAAAATAAAATCTCTTTGTTTTCTTAGAAATCACCTGTTTATTGCACCTAATACCTGTTTACGAACTTTGAAACTCAGGTCACGCTTGAACTACAAATCAATCAAAACAATACAGCGTGATTAAGATGATTTCACTTCAAAATGATTATGCACTTATAAGAAATTGACAAAATTTTAAATTGCTTATCAGAAACTCAACTTACGCCTTTTCCCAGACGCTTAGATATCTCATACCTCTCCGCCACATATGGGTCAACGTCCCCCATTTCGCGCCATCAGGTAAACGTTCTCTGCACAATAAAAGTACAGATTTATCTGAAGTACCACAAAAAAAAATCACCTGTCCGGCCGGCAAACAAAACGATCGTGGCGACATCTGCGGCCGATTTTAGAAACTTTAATTCAAGTATTGCTTACAATGTACTGCCTGAATTTAAATTTAGTTGTATATTACAGGAATTAAAGTCAGATTTTTTTAACAGTAAAGTTTCACTTTCTAATACTTTGAAACAACTAGCTAGCAAGTTTTTTTTTTTTAATTTAAAAAGCTGTGACCATTGATGTATTTGTGAAAAATCAAAATGTTCCCTTTTATAATAAATTGTAAAATATAAGAAACGAATCTCATTTATAAGATTGGAAAATTATTTAAAATCATTTTTATTGAGAAACAGAAAATGTTGATGGAGAAGTCACCGTGAAACTGTTTTTTCAACGCGACAAAGGAATATGCAGAAAAGAAAACAAGTTATATGTGAATATCTCTCCCCTGAATAATTCATTATTCTATTTAATAATTTACATATAAAATATTAGAACAGATGATTACAATAAAACAAAATATGTTAAGAACATTATATTTAAATTATAAATCGTATCTTAAGAAAAATTCTCATTTTTTTAGCAACATTAATGAACAAGATAATAAATATCTCTGCTGACCATGCTCAAAGTATTATCACTTGTAAAATAATTCTGAGGAATAAAGCTGAATTTATATAAACATAAAAATTATCTTTACTTCCATTATTCCTCCTTCTTATGTTTGAAGCGATTCATGAGTTCAAAGTTCTGAAAGAAAATATACAGAACCAGATGAAATATTTATATGATGTTAAATACACGCAAGTTTAAGGCTTATAATGCAATTTTTTTTTTCTCTTTCAATTTCTGCAAAAGTTCTTCGATTTAAATTGAATGAATCTTAAGAAGTTGCCATTAAAACGGTTTTTCATGATTATTCTGCCAAATTACTTCGCTGCATAAATAACGATTATAATATTTTTAAAATTATTTTTCGAATAATAAGAAATTTATTAAATTTATCATACATCATATGTATCATACATGTTATTTACGTTAGTTTACATCTTTATACTACCATCCTTTCGCTTAAGCTGTTTTAATTAACCGTAATTAGTGTGATTTCGATGAAAAAAAATATTTTCTCCATGTTTGGTGAATGACCCCGATTATTCTATGCATTATTCGTGCTGCACTATCTCTTACCTTTAAAAATTACATAAACGGCAATAAAAAATGTACACTTAAAATAAACCCTCAGATATTTCTCAAAGGTCATCTGACGATAATTGACACACTGTTTTGAAAACTTTTCTTGAAATAGATCAAGTGTTTTCCATTAATTCAAAGATGCTGTCGTATTTGTCAGCAACACGAGGGCTATTGGTGACGGACCTCGTAATTTTGAACCTCGGTCAAATGATGAGAACGATTCCTGAGCTCGGAACTCTTTGGCGCTATTCTATAATGTTACATGACCTGAGAACCTCGCGTTCTGAAAAAAAAAAAAAAAAAAAACTGAGACATATGTAAATTAGTATAACTTTTTAAGAGTTGTAGCGAATAAGAATTATCAGTTAAAGAGGTTGAAGAAATTTTTAAAGAGAAAATAGTTAACATGAGATTGAGGAAATAGCTTTAGTGGCATCGGGACTCTATTCGACGGAAAGAACGTCGAACATGAGTTCGCGATCGTGACCTACTCAGCTACCGGGCATTGCAGATGTCCAAGGAATTTGTATAATTATTTTTTAGAAATCGACAACATTTGTAATTTTGGTTTTAACCTGGCTGACGGTTGTATGTATATTGTTTTCATTATACGGATATATGTGTTCAGTCAATTTCTACGATTTTATTTTTGAATGTAGGTTTACTCACTGAATAAGTACAGAAGATGTTTTACAGTAACGTGCATAATTCACCGAATTATTAGCAAAAGAAATGTAAAATGGCAGAAAACAATTTCAGACTGAAATCGCAATTTACCGATAAACCGTTAAGCCAGTTTGCCGGCATTGCAATCCCTACTTAGAAGAATAACGACTCTTCACTAGCAAAGATGTCAGAATACTTCCATAATTTTCTAACCACTCTATTTCAAAAAAAGCTCGATGTGCTAAAGTCCTAAATTTAAAATAACACTGTAAGAGAGATGCCCGACTTTGTCACTATCACGTATTTCAGCCATCGTAACTTTATAAAGTTCAGTCACTAATAAAACTGTCCAATAATTAGATTTTTTAAGTGAATTTGACTGGTCTCTCCTGAAATTCAAAATAAATCGTAGGCTCTATCACGTTTTCCCTTCAATAAACTTTGAGACTTTAATAGGATCTCCCTATGGATGAAACATGACTTACGTAGATAAGATTAGAATTTAATTAATTCCATTTCTAAACTGATTAATTTATTGACTGATTGTTTATTGGCGTCACACTGAGAAGCAATACGGGGCTATTGGCGACTAAACTTCGTAATTTTGAGTCTTGGTAAAAATAACGAGGACGACATGTGAGTTGATCCCTCCCTCCTCAAACTTCTACGCCATTCCAATAGGAGGACTTATAACCTCGACTAGATTTAACGTTCATCGACCCATCTGCATGGAGAATCTTTAAAGGCATCCGGACTCGAACCTCAGACTCGACGGAAAGAACGCCAGCCACGAGTTCGAGACCATGACCACTAGGCTACGGTGGCCACTGCATTTATAAGTAAAGAACATTTTAATAGAGAGCGTACCTGAAAGGTATAAATGGAGGAATAGTACCTGCTCGGAAAAGTGTAAGAAGTTATTGGATCATATCCTAGAAAGATCTATATAGGGTTTCAAAAATGAGGAATCAGCCTCATTTCCAAGACGATTTAGGACTCGGGTCCGAGTGATACGCTACAGCTACTGATTGTAGTTCTACTACATATGCTCCAAAACTGATATAATCCACAACTCTAGAGCTTAAACATATACGAGGTCGATTTAAAAGTCCCTTTGTTAGGAATGGTGTACTCAATGTAATAATGTCCGCTGATATTGTTCTTCTCTCTCTCTTTTTTTTCCCTTCTTTATTTTTCTAAGGAGTCTATGAGTGAGACAACCTTCGCTTCCTCAAAAATTGTCTCTAACTTTTCTGGCCGGTAAAATCGTCTTTGCCATCTTTGGACATTTGAAGTAACGCATGTTTCGATTGTTGTTTGATTCTCATTATTTTGTGATGAATCCTTCGCTCGTCGATGGTTTCAACTCGACACGGATGCAATGAAACTTTGATTTGGAAGTAAGGGCAGCCATTTCATAATTAACCTTTGAATCAGTGTCAAATTTGTTTTAGTGCCATTAATCGACAGTAGCAACAATGTTAACTCTAACTCGCCTTTACAACACAATCTGTCATCGAAGAGCACTTTTTTATAATCATCCTCGTAGTATTACATTCCTTTCTTTTCTTATTTTCTTCGGATTTATGAAAAAAAGGTCATTTTTTATCACATGTTTTCTTGTATCATCTATTTTCCTTCTTAATTTATATCAGACACATAAGATATTCCATTTAAAATAGATTATCACTAATAAAAAAATTGCTTGATGTTACGAATTCGACGTGATTATAAAATACTATTTTTCATTACAATATTCCAAAAATTAGTTTCAAAAAACATTATACTTGAAGTTCATCGACTTACATTAAAAGTAATTTGAAATTGAAAAATAACGCCCAGGAAATTTTCTATTTCAATGACGAAAGTTGTATAAAATATAATTATTTCTGGTCTGTACCGTGCTGATTAATTTAACTAAAATTGTTCTCAAAACATTAGATAATATGACTGTTGATTTTTATCTCCAAGCAGTAAGTACAACGATCTACAAACAGTCAGCAGGTGGCAACTTATCTTTTTATTTGTGTACGAATTATTTATAGTGTAAGTGAAAAAGTAATTAATTTTTAAATGGGAGCGGCGAATAATTTTTTAAAGAGATAATCAAATTCCTCCTCTGAGGTTAATGCAGATATTGTGTTTTAATTTATTCTATTTAATATTCTAACACCATCCACTTTTAGATTCATTATAAATTGTCATATATTGTGTGTTCTAAATATACAAGATAACTTTCCATAGAAAGTACAAAAAAAGAAAAAAAGTTTTTTTTTTTTAATATATAACCTTCTCTTAAACACATTTATCAAGCATTTTTGCTTTGAAATATTTAATTAAATTTATTATTTATTAATTTTCCTTTTTAAAATTTCCTTTAAAGGATATGTCAAAAACTGGCGAATTTGAAAATAAATTGATTTATAAAATCTTAATAATTTCTGAAGTGCGAGTATTAAGAGCATATCCTTTTCTTATCATTTTCTGTTAACAGATATCGTATTGAAAACAGAAACCGAGCATAAAGATATTCCTGAAAATTAATTTTAAAAATATGTAAATATCGTTTGGCTTAAATAATTTGATATTATGTATGAAACTATGAAATATGTGTTAATGTAAATACAGAAGTACCTCCCAATAACATGATCATATATATTTATCGGAATTTGAAAAATGAAAATTTCGTAATTAAAAAAAAAGTCTAATCATTACAAAAATGTATTAAAAGAATTAAAGAGCTTAGTACTTAAAATAAATTTAATGAAAACAATCCGGTTTGATCGAAAGTGTGTGCTTTGCAGGCATTTATTTCACGCGGATATTAAAGACACAGTTGATTGAAGTCTTTCTCTGTTTCTGACAGTTATCATGATTTTTTTTAAATTGGGAAGTGTACTTGAAGGCAACTGTAGAGATTTTACGTCCTATAAAAAAAATCTCCTGTTAACAATTAAGTTAAATTTGAAAAAAAAGTATTATAATCTTTAAATTTTGAAAAGATAATTCAACCAATATAAGTTGTCATTTTTTTTTTTTTTTTTTGAAAATTGCGATTAGAAAAGGTATCAAAATATTTATATGAACACAGCTGCGTTATAACATTGACAAATAATAAAAATCTTTTTTTTAATAATTTATATAACCTTTATTTTACTCTACAAGCAATATTTCTCCCTTTATTTTATATTTATATATAATTTATATTTTTAAAGTAACGAAGTTATACACACGACACGCGAGTGCACTCACACACACACATATAAGCCTTGTAAATTAACATTCATTTCAACCTAAAATGTTACAATAAAATTTTAACTTTATAGACCGCACATTTATTGTACTTTTCTCGAATTGGTCTGCAGCTCTTATTTTCAACAATATCATCGAAAGATTCTTTATTAACTCTTATTGTGTTCATTTCCTCGATAAAAAATAATCGATGAAAACGGCAGCTTACAATTTTCCCGAGTATAGTTCCGGGTAGCAATTTTATTGCCATAGCAACCGATGACGTCATTTGTGTTGATATACGCTTTATGCCATATGTGAATTAATAGCATAACTCTTTTCTGCTGTTATAAGGATGTCTTTGGGATAAAAACACGTTTCCGAATTCAAGAATAGTATTGTAAAATCGTTTTCTCTTCGAAGTAACTATGGATGCATTGAACTGTTGAGGGGGGGGGGGAGGTCAATTGATGTGCTATTTGCAATATATTTCAAATAGATCGAAGAAAAAAGCAATATATTTTACTTCACAGTTCTTATGTAATGTTTGATTTAGAGCCTAAAAAAAATAAGAACGTGAGCAAATGTGAAACATATTGTTGAAAATATTTATGGGCAAAAACATTTTGAATACTGAATATTATCTTTGTATTCAGATAAACACACACATTTTACTTAATTATGATTTGTTCGAATTAGAATTGGTGGTATTTTTTATTTTGTCAAATGTGTCGGGTGTATTTTCAAGATTTAATGTTTTTTTATGATTAAATATGTAAGAGATCTGATGGGAAAAAATTATATTTAAAAAATAAATGAAATGTAATAATAATAAGATTATTTAATGATATTTTTCTGAAAAAAGATTAACTAAATTTAAAAAAAAAAAATTTACGATAGGAAAAGTCAACAGTCTTCATAATATCATTGATACAGATTGATTGATAAACTTTTGTTAATGTTCTGATTTGGTTTCCTTTATTCGGTACCCTTTTATCTTTAAATTAGTTTGATAAATGTAATCATTATAAGGAAAATTATTTTAATGATTACAAAAATAGAGTAAAATAACATTGAAGAATAAATAATAAAGCAGAGTAATATTATTTAAGGTAACTCTTTAAAAAAAAAATTTCATATATTTTTTAAAATTTTCTTTTTATTGTATAGCTAAATATATTCTTCGAAAATTCGAAGAATGCCAGAAGTTTGAAAATTTTGCTCCTTATTTAAAGGACCTTGTTTTTAAAATGATACAACTTAAATACCGGAAATTATTCAGAAATGCCGAACAAACGAATTTTTTAGAATGTGAAGTGACAAACATAGAAATGCCTTCCGATAAATTTATGTGTGAAATGTCCCGTTTTTCCGTTAGAAAGTTAATACAATTCGGAATAAAAAATACCAAACATTTACGGTTCAGCAGTATCTTTCAACAGAGTCATACACTTAAATAATTGAAATTTTTGTCAATTGGGACATTTCCTGATGTGTGAAATCAAATGGCAAAGTAATAAATAAAAAAAAAAAAAAAAAAAATTTTTTCGAAATGTTATCAAAGGCTTAGAAAATTGCGATTTAATGTGTTTTCGCGTGTAAACCCTTTAAATGACAATAATAGCAAACAACCTTTTGTAATTTTGCTGAATAAGTCCATTTTCGATAGGATCTTGCGATCTTTTCACAAGCTTTTACAGAACATGCTATGTTCATACGTATGAATGTCAAATAAAAATATCTCTTTCCAGTTCAAAATTTGTACTCGAATTTTACCCACTTCCGATCGAGCTGAAATGTTTCACACATGTGTAACTCTGACGACAATACTATAATCGAGTATCGAATAATTAGTATCGTATAATTAGTATCGAGCTTGAGCCGTGACAGATTTAGGAAGGGGGAGGGGGAGCGCGCCATATGCAATTGACGAAGTCCGAGTTGAATTTATGGCACACACTTATAACTCGCGTAAATACTTTTTAGTCTTAAAATTTCAAGCTAATAAAAATTAAACAATAATAAGTAATTTTTTTTTTTTAAAATAAAGTTTTATTTTAAGATGGACTAAATGATACAAGAACAATTTTTTTTTTAATGTAAAATAATATATAACTTACAAAAACTTGATGCGTTAATATTTCTTTTGATCTTATATATAAGTAGATATCGCACATGCGTACTACCGTTCTCAAATTTTTACTATTTGGTCTTTTTGAATGCCATAAAAAGTATCTAAAAGAGAAAAAAAAGTAATGAAGGCTTTTTTCCTCCTATTTTTAAATATATTTTTAAGTATTTTTTAAAAAAAAATTGGAGAACGCACAAACGAAACATTGAAATAGGCGTAAAAGTATTTTTAAAAATCGTTGGAAAAAAGTAATTCCTCAGAAGCATTCATTATTTTTTGCGCTTTCAGATGCACTCTATAGCATTCAAATAGATCGAATAGTAAAGATTTGAGAACAGTAGTCGAAATTCCATAGGATTAGCATTACGTCCACGAAATCAAAATGGCAGTAGATGGGAGCCTTAATTCATTTGTAATAATCAAGTATCTTAGTTCAAACGTTTAGTCTCAAACGTTTGTAAATTATATATTATTTTACATTGAAAAATTGTTTTTATATCTTTTAGTTCATCTTCAAATAAAAGCTTATTTTAAAAATGCTTTTTAACATATTTGTTTTAAACTCAATTTTCTATTTGGAACTATTATTTTATTGGTTATTAATAATAATTCTAACAACATTGTAATAAAAATATTTCAAATAGAATAAATAACATAAAATATCAACAGCGGCAAACTAAACAATTTCAACTAAAAAGGAAATCATACACATAAGTACAATTAAGAGAAATAAATACGTAGAAATAAGATACAGCTGAACCGAAATTTTCTTCATTCACTTGGATAGACAGAATGTATATGAATACGTCAGCGATGCTATTCACTTCCTTAACAGGTAATTCAAGCGTAAGGAATAGTTTTGGTCAGGAGAGTGACTAAAATTATCTTTCCTAGCTGTTGTCTAAAATTATTATCACTTTCTCTGATTCTTCTGATAACATTGGAATACTTTCCAGTTTTAAAATTGTATTATAGGTTCCCTGCACTTGTAAAATGTTGTGAAATTCATATTGCGCTTTATTTATCAATTACATTTATGAATTGTTGGCATCAGATGGATAGAATCTGATTCAGTGATTTAAAGAGAAACAAACACACACACACTCAAATTTTAGTGAATATCACAAACATTACTTGAGAATAGATGTAAAAATACAATATTATAACAACCGACTATAATATATAACAATTGTAGACACTTTGCATCAGTTTTCATACTCCAACAGCTTCCAGAGCTTTTTGTATTCTAATTGGTCGAATAATAGTAATTTAAGCTTTGCACTAATATGGATGTAAACCTCGTAGAAAATCGTCTGCGCCTTTACTCGCGAGTTAATTTTCAAATAGCAGACAATTATTATTTTTTTTACCAAGTAATATCGGTGCAGTAACAAAATCTCAATAAGGAGCAAAAAATATTTGTGTTGGTATGTGATACGTATTAAGCATCTGAACAATTAGAATACAAGATTTTTGATGGCAAGAATATTTTTTAATTAATAACAGTGAAAAATAACAATATTTATTTAAGATTGCGGACCAGTTTTGAAGAGTAAATTTCATTTGAAAAATCAGATTAATATTTAGGTATTAAAATTTTTAACAAAACATTTTAATTAACTATAATTTTTTAAAACTATAAAAAAAACTTGAAAATTATTAATTACATAAAACGATATCTTTTTTAATAGAAAATGACGATTATTTTTATGATTAAATATTTTTTTCTCTTTATTTTTCCTTTATAACGAAGTCATTTTCCAACCTGGATACGAAACATGAGCCTATCATAATCTTTTTAAAGTATTTCGGTTATAATATCAAAGCAGCTACCTTATAAAATGTTTTTATTTCCTAAATTCACGTGTTTTTTTTTTCCGTTTTAAATCATAAATTATTAAGCATATTCAGAATCATTTTCAAATTTAACTGAAAGAAACTCTAATACTTATCTCGCAGCTCAGAAATCTTATGTACCTCTGAATGAAGACATAAATCACGGTACTTGTGATTTCGTAATATGAGCTTTAAAAGGGAATAAAAAATATTGTCGGGTGATCAGCTCTTTCACATTGAATTAAATGTCATGTCAAATGGACGGTTCGCATGACTTTCTTTACTTTCGGTTGTCAAGTTTTGTTAACTGCTTACTTGATTAGCTATGCATATTCCTGTTTCTGAATAGCAAATCACTCTGGAATAAGAAGATACTATTAGCAATTAAATATTTTTATAAGCGTAGAATTTGTAATAAAACCTCAACTTAATTTTTAAAAATGAGTAATACATCAATATAAAAACTATTTTACTTTTTAGAGAAAATTAAAAATGTATTCTTATCTGGTGAAATAATTTATTTGAATCATAGAAACAATAATTTAAATAAAATGAAATGATTTTTCTTATAATTAAATATTTAATATACCAAGAAAAAATAGAAATGAAATTCTTGTTGTAATTGAAATGAAATTATTTTTCTTATTATTAAATATCTGTGATACCAAGAAAAAATAGAAATGAGCTTCTTGTAACTCTCTCAAATTGATACCGGTTCAGTTGAAACCAGTCTGAATATGTATAATGAATGATCTGTAATTGTTTTAAATATTTTCTATAGAATGTTCATTTCTTTCACACACACACACATTCCAACATTTCTATGAAAATAGCAGTTCATGAAAATTTTATTTGATTTATCAAATTATATAATAATAATAATTAATTATAATAAAAATGATAATTTTTGACTTTTCCCAGATTTTCTTTGAAAAGCACATCAATTGATATTCATCTAAAATTACAATATTATGTTCTGAGGATTACCCATTGAAGCTTTTAAATAAGCAAAATTTTAATAATGCGTACAATTATAAAGAACATACAACAATGTTAAGAGATTTATTGAAAATAAAGCTCTGAAAATTTTTTTATTTTAAAAATATGAGGAATGAAGTAATTTTCTGAATTTAAACCAATAGAAAGTTATCGGTGTACAGTGAAAAACTCAATAAATCAATATTTTTTGCGTCAAAATTACATTTTAAATATATTTAATTCATCTTTCTTTTTCGACGATTTTCTTGCTTGGTTAATTTTCCCTTTAACAGCACTCACCTACAAGTAGAATTCAGTTTCACTGATAAAGTAATCTATGTGTGTGTTTGCACTGCACTTCATTATATTTTTTAGTTTACACATTTTTTTTTTTTTTTTTACTTTTCAAGCATTCAAAAACCTTGATATTTTAAATAAAGATAAGCCATTCAAATAACAGTTAAAGAATCCTTAGAGACAAGGTTTAAGGTCTAGAATGGATTATCTGTTTGGAAAGAAGGATTTTAAACAGCTGGTTTTCAGGTTTAACGACTTCTTATAGGAGTGCCAAAGTTTACTCAGTTCGAGATTTATATATTACTTCGCTTAAGAGGTTCTGGAATATTCAACATTTCGAAATTTTCTTTTTGATTTAATTTTGATGTGAGTTTTACTAGTTTAATTTTTCATCTACATATAATTTCTATCATACAACTTTAATAAAATTGTAATTTAAATGTAACGTCCTGCGTGGATGTTTTTATAACGGGTGTGCATTTATATCTCTCTGCAGAAATATATTGTTGATAATATACTGCAATTCTTTCAAAGCTGTTTGAATATTTGGAAGTTAGAAAATTTCCTAAGCAAAAATAAAGACATGTTGGAATATTTTGAAATCAAAATATTCTTTTAGCAGAAATAAAGACAACACACAATGTAAAATTATTTTACTTTTTAGTTGTTTTTACACGAAGTTACCTTCAACATTTCATGGATTGAAGTCTCAAACACATTATGTTCGAAATGGATAATATAAAGGTAGAGTAAAGTTTTAATATAAGTATCTTTGAAATGAAAGTTGCATTTTTGTAAAGTTTTCATATGAATCTTCAATTCGTAAATTGATACAGAAATTTAAAAAAAAAAATGTTTAAATATATTGAATATAATCTCAATATCCATTTTTATTTAAATAAATGCATTCAGTTGACAGTCCACATGATACTGACAAAGTGACAATGACGATAGGAAGATTTTTGAAAATTCTCGTAACAGTATTGAGTAGTTTAAAAAATATTATGAAGCAAACACATATGGAGAAAACGAAGTTATGTTTCAAGCGACATGTTTTAAATTATTACACAAATTTTAATAAAAAAATTATTTCTTAAAATAATGAGTAAGTTGAAAATAATTTTTTAAAAAAATGAGTAAAGAATGTAGAAGCAAGGTGTGTATGAAGAAGTATTAATAAACCGAAACGTATGTATTCGACACGATCTAGTCAACATTCAGAACTGAAGAATTATTGTTAATTCAGTAAGATTTTTAATTATACGACACAAATATAAACTATCAGATTTATTTAAATACCATAATATGAACACAAAAATAGTAGATTTCTAAACCTCCCCCCCCATACTTATGACTACTGATGACTTTTTAATAATTTTTAAATACCCGAAATTCACAAACGCAATATTAAATTAATCTTAAATTTCTAATGCTCCAGTTCCCTTTTTTTTTGTTTAATAGTGCCATCATTATTATATAAAGTTCAATCAAGAATCAAATAGCCAGACAATGAAGAAGATCAAATTGGTTTTATTTAAAACTCCATGTCTGTATTATTATGTACACACACAGGGAACAGATCCCTACGAGAATCCCAACTTAAATATTAATTTTATGAAATGCTACTTATGTATGCATGTATATATATATATATATATAACTTGTAACCAGACTATCCGGATCTCTGTCAGTACTAAACGTGCAATCTAGATCCAACTTATATATCGACGACTATTATTGGACAGGGATGTTCGAGCTCACGTGTCGTCCTTGTCAATTAACCTAGACTCGAAATTACGAAGTCCGTCACCAATAGCCTTCAATTTGTCACATAGTTCGATGTCAATAAACAGTCAATTCAAATCAAATTTGGTAAAGTCTTATCACAAATTAAATAATCAGACAAAAAGGAAATCAATTCAGTTTTATTCGAATCTTCAAAATTTTATACATTTATTATTATGTGTGGGGAACAGGTTTCTACACTCATCCAACCTTAAGATTAATGTCATAAAGTGCAAGTGTATCTCACTACTAGATTATCTGGATCGGAATCAAGGCTAAACGGGTAATCTATATATCCGACTAGAATCTATTCAATTATGATCACTTCGCACTACTCACGCTAAGTTAACGCTTCCAATCTCTTTCTCTCTAATCACTAACCCTCTTATTAAACTCTTTGCAATTTATAAATGTTAGTACATTAGTCTTATTCACTACACTTCAGTATTTCTAATCTAATTTACACTAGTCACGGTCCATTTACAAGAAATGGTTCACAAATCAAATAACGTCTTATTAAACTTTCCAAAGGTTTGTTGAAGAGAAATACACTTGAGAACCCCATTCTCAGCTTCTATAATCTGATAAAAATGTTAGCTGGTAAAAATCTTCCTTCACTCACTCATTCAAATATTTCCAATAGCTGTCAAATAAATAATATAATTTAAATTGATTCAGTTTTGCCTACTACATAGGCACCATTGGGGTGAATGTTTAGTTTAGTTTAGTTTTTATTAACGTCGCACTAGAAGCAACACGAGGGCTATTGGCGACGGACCTCGTAATTTTGAACCACGGTCAAGTGACGAGGACGACACCTGAGCTGGCACCCCCCTCTCCTAACATCCACACCACGCCAACGGGAGGACTTTGGGCCCCGAACAGATTTAACGTGCATCAGCCCCGGCTACACGGCGGGTCTTTGGCGGCCAAGGATCGAACCCACGACTGAACGAAAACCGCCAGCTGCGAGTCCACGACCTTGACCACTAGGCTACCGCGGACCCTTGGGGTGAATGACTTCATAATTTATAAATCATGGTTAGTTGACGAGGACGAATCCTTTGTGTGATCTAGTCCTTTCTTTCTTCTAACTTTCATACAACACCAGGAGTGAACTTGATGACTCAATTTCATTTAACGAGCAGAAGCCCCTATTACTTTTTGCAATGACTCTTTGAAGAAGTGATTGATTGATTGTTAATTAACACCACATTTAGAAGCAACATGAAGGCGACTTGCAGTTGACTTCGTAATTCTGAACATGAGTCAAGTGCCAGGTCGCCACCTTAGCTGGCATTCCCCTCTTCAAATTTCCACATCCCGCCAACTGGAGGACTTGGGACCCCGACCAGATTTTACGGGCATCAGTCCCGCTACAAAATGGATCTTTTGAGGAATGAGGAAACAAAGCCACAACATGTAACAGGTTTCCACTCATTTTTCCTTATAACTACCCCTTGTGGCTACGTTATTACGTTATTTGAATAGAGAACCTCGCCTTGTGAAAGAACGGCGACTTATGTAAATAAACATTACTATATAAGAAAGGCAATGAATGGGAAATTATCAGATAGACAAATTGAAAGCATTAGAGAGGTGTTAGAGGTAAGGTAGACGAAGCGAGTGAGCATACAATATAGGTGCGAGAAGGTGGAAATGATCTTCTAAGTGCATGTATATTTGATACGGATCCAGTTACCAGAATTTTAAGAGACATGGACCCAGTATTCACAACTCTACAATTTTCTGTAATTAAGATAAATATAATTCTGAATAGTATTCTTTGGTTGAAGATGCGATTAAGGTAATTCTCGACATTCGTATTACAATTTAATTTTTGATCATTTTAAAGTTAAAGTAAATTTAACATAAGATTATCTTCACTGACTACTTATTGATTGATAATTTATTGCGTTTCGATAACTCTAAATGTTTATAATGGGTGCGAGTACATTACAGACGAAAATAAGACAGCAATGAGCTTGCGACCAATAGCACTCGACTACCAAGGACAGATGGAATCAGGATCGGAAACCATGATACGAATTGAATATTCCCGACTACGAAGTTTATAACCCTAACTCTAAGGTTACCACCAAGATCGGCCAGACTAAAAGAAAGGCCTAGTGTAAAGTTAACTTGGACTACCTTGAAGTAAATTTCGTTTAACAAAATAATGTATTCCATTTTGTTTGCGTTTGTGTGTGTATGCTATTTATTACATTGTACAATTGGTATAATTATGATGAGTACATGAAAATGATAAATAAATTATTTTAACAAAATGATCTTTTCAATCACATACAAAATATTTAATAAATTAAATAACAAAAATAATTGCTTCACATACGTATGACTTACGATATGGTATATGTCTTATACCAGACTATAATTACAATATATGATATTTGTTTCATTTTCTCGCATATTTTACATGAAATTCGAAGATGATATTCAAATAAAAAAAACAAAGAAAAGAAAATTATAGCAGTAGGCAGGGCAAGGCCTTAAGTGCTTGCACGAGGTCTCGTCCATCGGGCCAGCTCTCCCCGACCCTCTCAGTCAGACTTTTTCTGGACGGATTTGGCCACTACACATTCCTTAAAATTCACGTAGAAATAATGGTTAAAAAGTAGATTTCAATTCGTTTCCTCAAATGACCATCATAGTAATTTTTTTTTAAAAAAATTAAGATCTAATATCCACAAAAGAAATATTAAAATAATCTTGCAAATAAGTTTTAATATTTGATCTTGAATAAGTATGCTGACAGATGCTTTCCCTTATTGAATAATTCAGATCCTTTTTACTGTAATTAGCTAAATTCTTTGCTTTAAATATGAAAGCTGCAGTTAAAGGCCCCATAAAATTAATATTGTTACGAACTTTAGTTGATGCTTCCCTGCTGCGGTTCTCTTGAGAAGGAAAAGATGCATTTACAGAGATGTCACCAGTTAACAAAGAGAATTTAGGTCGCTTTGGCTTTGGCGACCATTTTGGCGTCTTGGCGAGAAACTTGTCGACTTTAGCGACAAAGGGAAAGTACTCGAAGGTGCTAAAACTGAGACGAAAAATCGACAAGGAAAAAAGTTATGGACATTTTCGTGAATTTTCGGTGTGATGTCACATCTGGGCGGAATAGGTAAAAATACGCCAAAAGCTACAGTCGAAGGAGGATGAAGTAGTCTTTTTACGGAATCAGTTTTTTCGTGGAGTCTTTTTTGGGATAGCGTGGCCGAGTGAATATGCTGGAGGCTCAGCCTGAATCTATTGGAACTGTCAGAATCTGTCTTTGGAGTTTCTGTTGCGGAGATCGATCGGGGGATCGACTGAAAGCTTTCGGTACTTGAAGTGGAGCGTGCCGAGTGAATTTGAGAAGAAGCAACGTGTATCTGCCGGAAATTGTTGGATTCTGCCCTTGAAGTGCAGAATATTGCTGCCGAGGCTATAGGCAGCGAAGAGTAATAAGCTGGTGAACTGAACGTTGCTGAAATAACTATGGTTGACTTTAAAATTTTGTTTTGTTTCTGTATTTGTATCACTGAATTGTGCAAGTGCTGTGTATCTCTTATTGTCTGAGCTGTGCTACCTTTGAGTTGCCTTGAAGATTTACGAATAAACGTCATTTGTCATTATCCTCTGAGTTGGACTTGCTTTGCACTCCCACATACACGCACCCACAGAGAGAAAAAAAAATTACATAACAATGTTATGTTAGCGAATTTAAATTGGCGGATGCAAGATAGTTTTTTTTTTATTCAAGATTTACGAGAAACATCCTCTAAGTACACTACAACGTGACGTACGAGGCTTACAAAAGTGAATTAGATATGTATGAAATGGTTATATATATATACAAAAAAAAACCCTATAAAACACAAAGGAATACACGTAAAAACGCAAATAAGTGGGCTGGTGGGGTATGAAGAAAAGGGAGTGATAAAATAAGAGAAAAAAAAAAGAAAAGAAAAGTGCAAATGAAATTAGAATAGCAAATTATGACTCCATTCTATCAACCATTTTGATTTTGTGAAAATAATGTTAAGCCATTAGAATTTCTACTTTCCTCCTCAAATCTAGAATATTTTATATATTTGATTACAAACAAAAAGTTTATCCAAAAGAGCAAAAAAAATAAGGAATTCTGTAGAATTACATTTTCTCAGCGATTTTTGAAAATAATTTGAAATACTTTTTAAACCAGAAATCCTTCAAAATAATCATTAAAATAGATGTAAAAATACTTTTGAAAATCTGATGAGAAATGTAATCTCGCAGAAACCTTCATTATTTTTTATTGTTTTGGAGGCACTTTATTGCATTGAAATACATAAAATAATCTAAGTTTGAGGAGGAAAGTAGAAATTCAATAGGATTAACATTAGGGCAATGAAATCAAAACGACTGGTAAACGAGAGCCGAAAAGAAGTATACATTTGTGTGAAAAAAAATTAAAAGTGAAAAAAAGCATGGAAAAAAAATACATGTCTCAGAAATTGAGATGTCTAGCCTTGTTCTTGTTTTGCGATAAAATTTGTCACCCCAAGTCATCGAACTTGTTTCCAGATTATCATTTAGAATACAAATGCAGTATTGAACTAAGAACATATTTCATCAAGTAATACTAACTTCCAATTAAACAAAAATCAAAGATTAAACTTTCAACAAATAATAAAAGAACAAGGCATTCACCAAACACCGATCGATATGTATGTATCTTTTGAACACAAATAAAACTTAACAGTCAAGAATGACAACTGAATGGTATTTTGTTTTCCAGATTTCTACATCGCATTTACAGTGAAAAAAAGAATTGGACGCCGACAAAATTCGATATAAAATATTTTTTAAACAAATTGTTCTATCGAAATAAAACGAAATGTGAAACAAAGATAGTTTCTTCAAAGATCGAAAGAGTTTGATTTAACATCGATAAAATGTTATATAAAATTTTAAAAAGAAAAGTTATTATTTAGTAAGTTTTTTTCCATTGCCAAAATAAAATTTAGTTACTTATTTCACTTACGCTGAACGCTATCGTTACGTAATTTTTGAAAAAAAGTTGTTGATATCTGGTTCGAGTTCATGTCTAAGCTATGAGATTGAAAAAAAGTTTATTTTTGCTCGATTGAAATACTCGAAAAGAAAAAAAGAAAAACAAATAGTTACGAAAATCTTAGCTATGGGAAACTACGGAAAGAGAAGCAAAGTATAAGAGGTATTACAGATACTGTGAAAAAAAAAAAGTCTCATTCTGCATTGCACAATACAAACATACAATAAGTACCGATTTTTGGATAGACTTAGTGGAAGTGAAAAATATTTACTCATCTGAAACATCGAAAGAAACTGCGCTTATCTGCTAGAAATGTTAATACTATGTTGGAAAATCGAAATATTTTTGGAAGTCTTTTATTTTTTCGGATGGCCACTGCTGTATGTGGTGAAGGAAAGGTGCAGAACTAAAATAAACAAATATTAAAGGGACTGTAAAACATAGTGGCAGATGCATTACGGTACGGGATGCAATGGTGAAACTGAAGTTGGAAATTTAGTATTTTGTGAAGGTACGATGGTTAAAATAGTATATTTAGATATTTTTAAAGAAATTTTAGAAGCAACGGCTACAAAACTGAATTTAAAAGTAAATTGTTCTTCCTTTCAAGACAATGCTCCTAAGTACGACTCTCAGAATGTAAATGAATAATTATTCAATTAAGAGCAAAAAATATAACCCAATTATCTCCCAAAGCCAAATGTAAATCTCATAGAACAATTTTAAGTATATATGAGGGAAATCAGCTAGATAAAATTAGCTAGAATTAAGAATAAAAAGAAGAATTAAAAATGTCATTCTGAACATATGGCACAATATGGATAACATATTTTATTAAAAAACTGGTCCTTTCAGTGAGTAAGAAGCTACAAGTTGCGATATCAGCAACAGAACATCCACTCAATAAATTATACATTTTTGTTTTAAGCTTAAAATTTATTTTTTGTTACATCGTATGAGTGTTCAAGTCCTGAAAATTTAAACTCGAAGAGCTTTTTCAGACAAAAAAAGAAAAAAAAAACTTTTTTGACTGTAGTCGATACATTTATTTATCATATTGTATCTATAAGATTTAAAAACCATTTATGAAAATTTAATATCCTGGAAATCTACTTGTGTTACAGAGTGTAAGGAAACGAAACAGGGAACATATTTATTACCTGAAAAAAAAACCGGAATTGATGTGAACATAAACGAATGGTATAATACAATGCTCTACTTTACCTTTTCTACTTATGTCATTGTAGAATATTAGAATATGAACATTTTTCATTTGGAAGAATGTTCTGAGACCAGTTCTTTCATGCAAAGCAAAAGTAGCCTTAATGTCTGTCTGGTTGTTCAGAGAGAAAAGAAAGATTTATTTTAAAAAATCAGAAAAATACTTTCGAAAGAAAAAAAATCATTCATTTTTCACCTTTTATTAAGTTTTCGTCTACCGGCCGTTTAAATTTCGTGGACTTAATATTAATTTTGTAGAATTTCTATTGCCATCCTCAAATTGTTTCTATTTTATCTATTTGAATACAAAAAAGTGCATCCGAAAGAAGAAAAAAAAAGTAATGAAGGTTTCTGTGGAATGACAACATTTTCCCTCATATTTTTAAAAATATTTTTACCCCTATTTTAATAATTCGCATGTTGGGTTTCCGGTTTTTAAAAATATTCTAAAATATTTTCAAAAATCGGGGCGAAAATGGAATTCCGCAGAAATCTTCATTATTTCTTGCTCTTTCGGATGCATTTCTTTGCATTCAAATATATAAAAAATAGTACAGATTTGAGGATGGTTGTAAATATTCTATCGTGTTAACATTACATCAACGAAATCAAAATGGCTGGTACACGGGAGTCATTAGGATCCCATCTAGCAGCCATTTTGAATATTACAGTTTACTGTTAATTCTATGGAATTCTTACTTTCCTCCTCAAACCTAGACTACCATATTTACTTGAATGTAAAAAGGAGCATCCAAAAGTTCAAAATATAATAAAATATTCTGCGGAATTACACATTTCTCCTCCAATTTCTAAAAATATTTTTAAGCATCAGAAAACTCATAAA
>BMAW01027093.1:219279-235268 GCA_019974015.1 Nephila pilipes | reverse complement strand
GGGGGGGGCATTCAATTTCGACAGATTTAACCTTCATCAATCCTACTATAAGATGGGTCATTAGGGACATCAGGACTCGAATCCCCGACTCTACAGAATCAAAGCCAGCTACGAAACCGTGATGATGACCAATCGATAAATAGAAAGTCGTTAAATGGCGTCATCATATTAAATAAATAAAAAAAAAAGTCCAAATAAATTTTGCTCTCCTAGTGCAAATTGTACATTTTCATGAGATTTCTAAAAATATAAATTTCATTTACTTAAAGTCATTTTTTCACATTTGTCTTACATTTAATTTTCATTACTACAGAACGCAACACTGCTGATAATTTGCAACCGCTTCATTAAATTCGCTTAAGGCTCCCGTCTACCGGCCATTTTGATTTCTTGAACGGAATGTTAATCTATGGAATTTAGACTAACGTTCTCAAATTTTTACTATTTGATCTATTTCAGTGCAATAAAGTGCATCTGAAAGAGAAAAAAATAATGAAGGCTAGTGCGGAATTAAATTTTTTCTCAGATTCTTAAAAATATTTTAAAATATTTTTAAAGACCGGGAAACTCACAATCGAATCATTAAAATAAGGGTAAAAATATTTTTAAAAATCGGAGGAAAAAAAGTAATTCCGCAGAAACCTTCATCTCCCCTTCCAAATTTCCACCACACCAATGGAAGGACTTAGAGCCTGGAGAGGTTTAACATGCATCAGTTCTGATATAAGGCGGATCTTTAGTGGCATCAAACACGAACCCCAAACACAACAAAATAACGCGAGACACGAATTTGAGGCCATGACTACCAAGCTACCGTGGCTACAAAAAAAAAGTAGAACAGGTTTTTTTTAATATTTTTTTTTATATAATTCAGAAGATCCGAAGATAGAGTAGGATCGCGACAAAACACCAGGGATACATCACTCCTGTTTATTAAAGACAGCAAACCCAACAGGAAAGAAAAAAAGATTACCGAAGAACCTCAGGGTCATGATGTCCGAGCTTGCCTAAAGCAGGTAAGCCCATGAGGGATCTTTTAAACGAATAAATACGCTTATATCTTCGTTTGTATGAAAAGTCACCTTTTTTTTGATATAATGGTACTACTAAATTAACAATAAATCACTTTTATTTTTAGCAGGGTCGTTTAATAATCCTTAGAAAATCCAAGAGATGTCACTCGTAGCATCGAAAATGGTTTGTTATAAGTAATCATCATGACTCACCAGACAGCTGTCTGGATTTCAGTTACTCGTATTCGTAATCATGACGCCTTAAGCGCTTCAAAAATTCTTCGTCACAACTTTTCTGGTCGATGAGATTATCCTCGCCTTCTTTGGAACAGATTCACCAGAAGCAACCATTATTTTGATTGTTTTGTTTTCCGGTGTATAATGATGAATCCATTCATCATCGACGATGACAACTCGACGAGGCAGCAATCAAATTTCGATATGGCAGCAAATGATTACCCAATCAAAACCAACGTATGAATGAATGTCATATTTGTTTCGTTTCTGTTCATTAGATGGTTGCACCCAATGGTGACAACAATTTACCTTAATGATGCCATCTGTCTTTTAATTCAAGTACTTTTTTTATCCACCCTCGTAATATATATTTATTCAAAAATAAAAATAAGGCGCCTTGTAATCCAATTTTCTTAGATTTATAATTTTCCCATTTGTCATTGTTCTCTACTCAAACTCTTACGATGAATATTAAAAGGGGGAAATAACATCTCTACAGATAATTAATCATTTAAAAATTACAGGAAACAATTAGTGGTCTGAACACCATTAAATTTTTAACGATACCTCAGCGAAAGCCATTGAAATTCTATTCTTTCTATCAGAATATACATAAAAACTTTTCAACTGTACGTAATTATATTCATCACTTTTTTTTCACATTACTGTAAGTGAATCTGAGTAGTCTCAAGAGATGAAAGGAATGAAAAATCGTTCCACGAAGAATAAGTAATTAGAATTTATTTTTATTAGTTGCTGACACTGGACCTTTGAAATGCAGATTTCAAGGTCTACTCCGTTTCCCAATTGATCTGAGAATGTTTTCAAAAATATTTGAAGCAGTCTTTTTAGGTTTGGAGTATATTCTTCAACTTATAATCCTGATTTATCGTCACACGGTCCCATTTCTTCTTCTTAAGCCTAAATTGTAGGTTGAATAAAGCATTTTCTGAGAACAGGGCCAGATTTGTTTTCTCGCTGTTGGTATCCATTATACCTTGTTAGAATCCATGAAAATATATCTGTTTCATTATCTCATTTTCATCTCATTCTCTTTCTACATTAAAGCTTTGGATGTATTTTTGAATCTCAGACATTTTAAATTACAAGCCGTAACTTTATGGTGAGTTTAATTCTAAAATACTTTCTCTACTTACTTTATAATCGACAAAAATATTACCGAAATACAAATTAAAAATTTGAAATGGACATTGCCCAGAAATAATTGTTTTGAAAAATATCAAATTTTTTTCACTGTGCACAATGATCATTAAAGTACCTTACGAAATCAAAAGTAGAACATTTTGACAAACTTTTTTCAATTCTTCATAAAACAACAATTTTTGCTCATTTCAGTATGAAACTTTGCCAGTTTGTGTAATAAAGTGCATAGTTTAAAATATTGGGTCAAGTTTTTCTATTAATTTAATATATTTTCTTATACAACATGAAATATGCGTACAAAAATTTAAAAAATAAATTAGCTTACCTTACGTTACCCACAAGATAACTTTTGAAAGATGTACAGTAGAACCATAATTCTTATACTAAATTAAAGCTAAATAATGACCTTATTCTGTAAACCTCAAATTTTAAATTTATCTTACATTAAAAAAATTGAAAATTTAAATAAGTTATCAAGTTTGTATTTAGTAACTTTTTTTTTCATGTATCATGTTATAAAATAAAATCTAATCATCCTATTAACAAAATTGAGGTTCACAGAATAAAGATTTTCAAGTACAACACTCATGTAAAAAATTTTAAAGCTCTGCATGCAAAACATTTTTTTTAATCTTGTGGGAAAGTGTGAAAATAGCAAACTGAGAAAAAGAGGTTTGTTTACATTGCATTACATATAACAAGCCACTTTAGACATTTACATTTTTTGTTGCACAGGACGTAATAATTGTCGAATTTTGACGCGGTTTGTTTTAAAATGCTCCTAACATTCAGTATTATTTTTTAAAATCAAATTTGAAAAATCGAACTTTTGAAGGTGCAAAGGTACTAAGTCCCCTTAATAAAGTAAATAATTTTCTCAGTTTTTGTTTTATCATAAAACAACCAGAGTACTTTATACAGTTTTTACTTTTAAACATATGTTTTAGTATAAAATTTAAGTAAAATTTTTATTATTATATCTATTCATTAAACAGATTAATGTATCACTATCATATAAAGTTATGAATTCCATACGCTAGTGCGAAACAAGCTGCGAACGAAAATATTAATGACTTATGAATGTGCCTTTCTGAAATCAGAAAGGAGACATTTTGAGTTTGTTTGCCGAACTTATAGTTATGTCTTAGTGGACTTTTCAATATTTATTTGATGGACTTCTCCACGTTTCGATATTTGATGGACTTCTTCACATAGATTTCTACCCTGTAGTACTAATGATTTGATTGTTTGTTTGACAATGATTACAGCAAATATGGAACAATAACGAGTGTACAGCTGTGTTTATCACCTTTGAATAGATAATTTTAATTAAGTTACTGTGAGTGAGATGGTATGAGCGCAACGGGAACAGAAAATTCGTTAAAATGGAAATTGAAATTCGCAATACGAATTTCATTTTCGAAGAACTGGCTTGACTCGGTAGTCTGTTAGATGAATGTTTAGTAGTTATCTAGGGTTAAAAGGGTTAAAGACAAAACATGGCAAGATAGAACATCAATCACTATTATTTTCCAATGAAACGAATGATAAAATGAAGGTTGGCAGCACATATTGGAAAAAAAAGCTTGGGTCATTCTGTATTAACATGACTTTACAGATGCACGAAGGCTCATGGTAACGATCTTAACAGTTTTTAGCCACGGTTGACACGTTCGTTGCTATCTACGAAAATACTCGTAATTGGAGGATCAGCACCTCGAAAATTTGCTATTGATCGCCTTACCTAAATTACGGAATACGAGTGTTTTTGTAGAAAATTCGCGGGTTGTTCAGGTACTTGGCATACAGGAGAGAATGAACAATAATACTCTTGGTATCTGAAAGCAATTATTTGTTTCTCAATGCGTAAATGCTATTAAATGTTTAGGACGCAAAAATCGTATCTATTCACGATATGATATTTCGAAGAACTGAACAAATAAAGGGTATTTCTAACGAAGAAATTTGAATAAGTTTTAAGAAACAACATTATTTGTAATTAATTTTAATATATGTTTCCACCCAAAGTGTTGGGTTCTTTTTCCACGTATCGGGTTAAAATACCTTGTTCCTCGCCATATATTCTGTCCGCTACAAATTCTATATGGTTTAGTAAGTCGGGCTTTCTATGTTGGTGTAAGTAGAGCACTCTCTAATCTGGCAGATATCGAGCCAGATCACTTCCGGTCCGTTCCTGGGGGAGGGGGGAGATCAAGCTCCTGCGTGTAGTTGTGCACCCCCGTATAAAATATGTACAAAACTTTATTAATGTTAAACAAAATAAACAAGTAGCATTTACAATACAAAGAAAAAAAAACACATTTAAAAAATAAATATTTTTAAAGTTGTACTAAATAAACAAGAGGTATTTGCAAAACAAAACAAAAAATGTTAAAAACAAAACATTAATGTACGAAAAATAAATGTTGTTCTTAAAGTTACACAAAATAAACAAAATGGGTCGAATTCTTTTAATTCCCTGGGGAAGAATTTTATGGATCAGATTGTATAGTTTCTAACGGACGCAGATGCCATCAGAACCCTTTACCGGGGAATTAAAGAACTTGACCATGTATTATCATTTGCAGTACACAAAACAAGCAATAAAAATAAAACACCAACGTTCTAAAGAAATAAATTTTACATTTAATGCTACTCAAAATATAGAATGTAATAATAATCATTAAAATATATTTATGGTATAGTTTTTAACTATAAAAACGATGTTATGTAATAATACGTTAGTTCACATTAGGTTTGCTATGTTGGACGCAAAAAAAAAAAAAAAAAAATTGGATAATGTATTTGTACTTGCACAGGTAATTTCCACTTTACAAGACACTGACCAAATTTGGCGCCCCTGAATTTTGCTCCCTACGAGTAAGGCATTCGTTGCATACCCGCCAGGAGCGGTCCTGTTACTGGACTACCGAAAATGCCGGATTACCGGAAAGTCATAATAATAACGCATTTAAACAACAACAGCTATGTATTATTGTATGAAATCTAATACAGTACGTGCAAACAACGCACGAAAAAACTAAAACTACTAAAATGTACTGTTTCGTATTGATAGCGTACGTTATTCTATTGTAGCAGAATACATAAAATAACCCCGTAAGACTTGTCTGTCTGTGTAAAAATGCCGGATTGCTTACAGAGCAAGAAAGATGAAGTGCCGTATTATAGAGGGAGCACTGTTCTTAATCATGTTGGAAATTGTTCCTCCAGCGAGTTCCTTTCTCGTCCAACCAAGAATTCCTCAAATTTTTCACGAAATTTCAAGCTAGTTATGTTATCTTCTTTGATTGCAGATTTTAAAAGGTACGTATTATGAACGTATATTTCAAATAGATGAAGGGCAGTTTCCTCTGGTCATTAAATTATTTTTCTAGAAGCTGAATATTAGCTTAGGATTTGGTCAGATAAATCAGTTGTAGAGAAATTTTTACATTATAGTCTCTTACGATATTGGATTTCTTTGATACGCGATATGATTTGGGTGTGAATGGGTACATCATATCAGCTTCAGCAACGAATGTATTAAGTGACGAGGACGTCACTTAAAATCTCACTTTTTAAACTTCTCTAGCCCTCAAATACCGTTAGACTTAATTGAATTGAAGATGCAATAAATCTCTATATTTCACACAACAGTCTTTGGTTAGAGTCAAGCATAGAGGAAATGTTAATTTCGTGCACTGAAAAGTAATTATATTTAGAAAACAATTATAAAGAAGAAATACGGATTGTTTGTTCTACATTTAAAAAAAAATCAATTCCTTACATTTATTTGTGAATTATTTTACTAAACGCTTATGCTTAAATGTATCAGTATATCTATAAACTTCCCTAATTATTTTTCTTTCCACTTTTGAATATAGACACTGATAAAACAGTTGCTTATAGAAAATAGTTTAAGTAGTTACAGTAAATGTTATCAATTATGTCTAGAAAAACTTTCTATGAATTAAAAAAAGCCAGTAATATGAAATGAAACTGTCTTTTGAGTATTAAAGTTGAAAATGGAGAAAAGTTAAAATGAATTAAAAAATTTTTTTTGAAACTAATTGTTTAGACTGAAGATATTATTCGTTTATTTCCGTTGTTTTAGTTGAAACATTATTCGTTTTAAATTGGTTAAAGGCATATCTTTCATATATCAGATATTTGCATTCTCTATCAAATTTGCGATTTCATCACATTGTTTTTGAGAAAATTACAATACTTGTTCCGTTCAAAATATATCAAAACAGTTACTGTAAGAAAATATTCTGTTTTTTTAAATTCATTTTTAACTACATTTACGGAACCGAAAAAAATTCTCCAGGTTTCATTTCAGACCCATAAAATATTTGTACATCCATTTCGAGACTGAATTTTAATCTACATAAAATGTTTTAGACCAAACGAATTAAATCTTGGGAGAACTACAATGATTTGAGATACATCTCATCGTTTTCAGTCTAAGTTATGTAAAATTATGTTTTGTATAAAAAGAAATTAATGGACACATGTAATATCTACTAAGTCTGAAGATTCTAGCATGATAATGATACAATCTTAAAGCTAAATTTGAAAAAAAAAGTAGATATTAAAAGTTAGAACAAGTTGCAGAAAAAAAAATTAAATTAATATCTTTTTATCAAAAATATTTAAAATGATTTTGTCAATTCTATATATAGTTATTCAAGTCACTGAAACTAACTTCCATACTGCATCACTTGATTCAACATTTTAGTGCAACTAACTAAAATAAATATAAAATTCCAAACAAAAACTCTTTTTGTTGTCATTGCATGAAAAAATAATGCAATGTTATTCATTTTTAACAAAATCATCTACGTCATACGCAAATAATTAAACACATGGAAAACAATTTGAAATAATTATCGTCAGCATTATAAGTAATCACGCAACATTACATCTGTTAGGAGTTGTTTTGCTAGAGATTTAACAAATAAAAAACATATTGTCTATAATAAAATAACTGTATATGAATACGTCAAAACAAAGAAATTCGAGATTTCACATAATTAGAAAATCCAGAGCTATCGATTGATCAACACAATGAGTGAATTTTTATATCTTTATAAATTAATTTTAATTAATAACATGCGCCTAGAGAAACTTTAACAGAGATTATGACATTGAGAAAAAATAATTATAATAATAAAGGCTTGTTACTTGGAGAATCAAGTGAAATTTTATGAAAAATACAATGAGAAAAATATTTGTCACAATATATTTTACTATAATTATTTTTAGAGGATGTTTAATTTCCCATATTTCTACTTTTCGAAGAAAAGAAAAAAAAACAAAAAAAAAACGACGAATAATATTTCTTTATGAAAGGAAAATTGGAAGATTAATTTATTGTTATACTGTATATAATTCTATGTTTATAATGCTATAGTTTTATTCCTTTGGAATAAAAAAATGTTCCAATTTCTAAGGAAATAAATCGAATATAAGTAAAATCGAAATAATAATATTAATAAAATGGACACACACATGTATTAGAAATCGTAGCTAAATACTTTTAATGATTTTTTTTATCAAAAACTATTTTTTAAAATCATTTTAGCCTGATATAGTAGACTTTTTATTATTAGATGAGTTTGATGGCAATTTTTACAATGGAATTGAGCCATTTTGTATTACTGAATACGTTTCATTTCAACATTGTTCAACTAGGGTTCGCCTAGGTGTTATTTACACAATACCGTACATTTTAAACTCATTCATATGGAACAATTTTAGCAAATAATGCATTGTTAGAACAGGAAAAGCTACTGTTTCGAGATGACACTTATTCCATAATAATATACTATCTATCAGATTGTCTGGGTGCCGATCTCACTACATGGTTTCGGAAACAATAAAGAACTTCAGTAATTCCAATGAAAGTATTCAAAGTTATTTATATAATACATTAGAGAATCACTACTATTCTTAATAGTTAAAACAAAGCAATCTTGCTCTAATTATGATTCTTATAATGCAAACTCAGTAACAAAAAATAAAATTTTTTCTTTCTAAACCCGGATATATTTTAGTTATGTATTGTTACAAAGAAAAAAAATACGTCTTGCAACAATGTTTATTTTTTTGAAGCTATACTAATTCTTGATGGAGAATAAGTTTTAGACATTACTTATTTTAGACCCGCGGCAAAGCCATCTGAATGTATGAGGTTGTGAATAATTTTAATTTAAATTTGGTTGTATTTTGACTTTCGGAAGGTTTGATGCGAAATAATACATCTCGACATTATTAATATACAGAATTATTCAAAACGATTCATTTAATTTCAAAACAAATTTTCGAAAATAAAAAACACAGAATGATAATTAATACATGGATGTAAAGGAAAATTAAAAAGTTTTTTGTTTTTTATTTTTACAAGCGTTTGATGCAACTTCCTTTAGTTACACGCATAATGTCAATTCGATGTGCAAATTCCCACCAAATATGTCGTAAAGTGTCAGTGGTAATGGATTGTACAACAACAGAAATCCGTTGTTTAAGTTCAAATAAATTTGTAATTAATGATGACGCATACGCTTTATTTTTTACAAATCCCCAAAGGAAAAAAATTTCCTTGAGATCAAGTTAGGTGACTTAGGTCGACAACTGTGTAACATCAAGTTATCTGATCCACTGCCACCGATCCAACTGCGAAGTAGCTCCGTGAAAGCTCCTAAAGCAGCTTTCGTGAAATAGCTTTACGAACACACTAGAAACATCCAAATACGTATAAAACTGCACATTTTTTTTGATTTTGGAAGTATGGAATTTTGAAATCGAATGAATCATTTTAAATAACCCTGTAGTATAAGAGGACTCTTCTGCCAAAGTACCAAAAATTATTGTTTATAAGAATCGCATTATGATATGATACACTGTCGATGACGAAGCTATGTCCTTCGATATACGATAGACTCACTAAAGTATTTCTTTTGTGTTATCACAAGAATTACGAACATCTACAAACTGAAAGTAGAACGACTAAGTATGTACCCACTCGAAGAATATATGCTTCTTGTTTGCAAATGCAAGCAGACTTATTTAAAACCCGCCAACAAATCCTTTTACAAATTCAGTAATAGGCTAATGCTACAAATGTGTGCGAATGGAGACGAGTGTACGCGACATTCGAATACGAAAGGGAGGAACAAAGAGAAATGAAAAGCACGTTCATTAATCGCAAAGAATATATAAACTTTATGAGCATGAAAATTATTTATTTTCAAGCCCCAAATATATTTTTCTAAAATGATATGTCTTAAAAAACACAATTAAACTTAATCTTTTTTAGATAATAAACCTGAAGTAAAGAGAACCAATTTCAAGAACTCATTCTTATTCTAAAAAGATCTATGGCTACGCGATACAAAATAGTCACTCTTATTAGATGTCCCGTTTTTAAGAACAGAGTAAGACACCAATGAATTGCATGTTACTAAAATTTTGATTTTCTGTCTGAACGCATACAACAAATACAAAGCAAACTCAATTATTTTGAATTTTTCAAATGTTGCTTAAAAATGAGTTTTATTATTTATTGATTTTATTATTTACTGTAAATATTTTTTTTTTATTCGACGAAAACCAAAAAAATTTATGACATGTGTTCTATTGCATTTCCCCCTTGAAGTCCCTTTATCGAATTTGTATGAATTTTAAAACCCTTCATACAAATTAGGGTAACCCAATTGTAAAACCCAATGAATGAAACGTGTGTTACGTAGATTTGATTAAAATTATGTATAGAATTGAGATTACATATATATATATATATACCCTCAACTTTACCTCATCTACAGTTTCGGATTCATGTGAGTTGGAAAAAGAAATATTAATTTATTATTTTAATTGTCAAATCAGATATGAATAGAACTTATTACCACAAAAATATAAGTAAGGGATTAGTATTAAAAATTTGTTGATCTGAATTTAAAAACTTGATTACCATGTGAGATCGGCTTTTTCTTCTTTTAATTACATTATATAGGGATTCTATAAATAAGCTTAACAATGACCTCAAAATGAATAAATAAGAAGGCGTTAGAATTTTAAGTTAAGTATGATTCTACAACTGTTTCAAAACTTTATATATGTAAATAAAGGAAATTTCTTCTTCGCTTCCATAAAACTTCATGCAATATAAAGTTATTGTAAAAATTTGTATTTATTTTGATATAAATCTCTAAGGCACTATGCACACCCATTCAGTCAAAGACATTACATTTTAAATTAATCCTAATAAAAATAATATTAAAATCAAAATAAACAAAACAGGATCTCTATCTCTTTTTAGAAATAATTTTGAATAACTGATAATAAATCACAATATCTCAAGATAAAGAGTTTTCCAATTTTAAAAATATGGCAGAAGCTGTTCGGTTCGTTATTGATCACCCCTATTGTTGAACTCAAAGACTGATTAATAGGTCAATATTAAAGTTCTATCCTCGACCTGGTATTCGAGTTTTAGTCCGATTGTTGGCATCGGCTATTCCGAAACGAACGCCCATCAGAACGAGTTCAAGAGACGGGTTGAGTTGTGAATCACACGCTTCGGCAAACGATTCAAACGATTTAGGTCGTCTCATCCATGGTAATAAGATAGCACTCTCTTTTTTGCCAACTTACCAAAAAGTGCCCGAGGACCAACACTGCAGCAAATGGATCGCCAACTTTCTTCTCGTTTTTATCTTGTAGATGTTACTTTTTAATGTTTTGACAAGTCCGGATTCTGTGCCCTTGAAGATTGAGCCAGTTTTCTTTTTTTGCTGCTTCGATTGTCTCTTCTGCGGCGTTCCGTTTTTCTGAGACAGAAGCCAGTTCGTTTACTTTTGGGTGGGTGAGTGTTTCAGAAGAGGCCATTGCTCTTTATATGTGGTATCGATGGCTTAAGCAACTTTTATTTTTTGGAGTAGGCGAGAAATGTGCAATGAAAATTGAGAAATATTGAAAAATAAAAGAAAGGTTATGTTTTGGAGAGTCATTCTTCTATTTCGTTTTCTGCCTTGAAGGACGAAAGACAAAAGACGGGTTTCCATTCAACGTATATGTATTATTCATTCTGCTCGATTTTAAAATTATAATTTTGTAAGTCATTGCATAATTTACATCTTGAAAATTTATGTACAAAAATCGTGCACATCGTACATTCCATGTATTCATATCTAATCATGATATTTCTCATAAGAATACCACAAATGTTTAATATTCTACTGGTAACAACAAAGCCAGCGACTACTTATGTTTTGTTCTTTGAATCAGTGAACAATTTATTGCTTTATAGTAAAGAATCGTTGCAGAAGCTGTGGGCAACGGGGCCTTTTCAGTAATTAACCATTGAGTCCTTGAATATTAATAAGAACGAAAAATAATCCTGTTCAATTCAAGGATGAATTTAAAATGATATTAGAATATAATGACATATTATTTACACAATCAAAGTGTTTCCCAAACTGAGAATATTGATTTAAACAATTTTATACATAAGTAATATTGTTATTTTTTCGTCTTACTTTTGTTAAGCTGAAATGTTGTTAGATATTAGAACAGATTGCACTAAATTCGAAGAAGTAAAAGTGTGGAAAGAATAAATTTTGCCAACTTTTTCTGAAATATATATCTTCTAGAAGAAAGATTATAAATTTAATGTTTTTGTATGCTGGGGTACGTTTCTGTCTCAACAGCGAGCCTTTACTAAGATTTTTCAGCAGCTCTCTTCAATAACAACATAAGTTAAAATGCTTGAACAACTACCCCGAGAGGGTATCCCCTGTGACCCAGCTGCTAAGAGCACAGCAAAAAGCGACTGAGCAATATTTTTACGGACCAATAGATCAAGGGTTCAAAACGACGATATTACTGAAGGTCGATCGACCTCCTTTCTCGTCATTGGATGGAAAAACATCCCCTGGTGTGGCGGGAAAACAATACGCACCGAAAGTGGTTCATGCGCTAAAGAAGTATTTGTTTGCATTTCGCACAATGTACATATCGCCATGTAAATATTTTTACGTAAGTACAAATGTATGGGCAATATCATTTGTTACTTATAATTTTTACGTTACTTGATTACAGGTTGTATTTTTGTTTATGGAAAGTACAACAGAGTGTATGTTTTGCATTTTTTTCACATTGTGTTCAATAATTATACTTACATATTGAAATTTTATGTTCTGTGTACAATATTCATAAGCAATTTGTATGTGAAAATTGTGTTAAAAGATAATTTTCTCGTAAAACAATTGAGTAAAGTTTTTCATATATATAAGTAAAATGTTTCAACAATTTTTAAGAAATTGGTTTTGGAAATTAGCAAATATCAGAAGTAGCAAATATCAAAAAAGATTCATGTCATTTAGGTCAATTGTTATTATTTACACTAATAACAATTGACCAAACAATTAAGCAAAACAATTGTTCCCTTAGAGAATTACAACAATTAAAAATGTAGCATATAAATATATTTAGGAATAAAATGTTCTTTGTTGAAGATTAATTAAAGTGCAACGCACAAAGATTATTAAACTACAAAAGAGTATAAATGTTTAATTTTGTTTATTGTATTCAATGTGTGTTTTTGTCTTGCAAATTGAAGTTAAAAAGGATCTAATAGAGCGATCTTTAAAAAATCATCATGGATGATTTTCCAACTGACTTTTAGACACTTGGTTGTTGTGTTGTCTTGCTTTTGCATTGTTGAAGTGTTTTGTACCGGGACTTACTTTTATACGTTTCCGTTTTTTGCTTCTGCAATTTTAACAGAATTTTGGATACACAAATATCAGAAAACACGTAAAATCTGAAATTTCTATGATGTATCGGAGGAACCTGAAATCGTAATTAATCCGCCTAGACAATCTAAAATGATATGGTATGAAACATTAGACATAAGTTTTTTAGTTTAGTTTTTATTAACGTCGCACTAGAAGCAACACGAGGGCTATTGACGACGGACCTCGAAATTTTGAATCTAGGTCACGTGACGAGGACGACACCTGAGCTGGCATCCCCTCTCTTAACTTTCATACCACGCCAACGGGAGGAATTCCGACAGATTCAACGTGCATCAGCCCCGGCTACATGGAAGGTCTTTAGCGGCCAAGGATCGAACCCGCGATTGAACGAAAACCGCCGGCCACGAATACGAAACTATGACCACTAGGCTACCGCGGCCATTAGACATAAGTCAAGCACCACAACTTAAAAATAATCCTTTCATTTATGCCTACATCAATGATCTTTTATGTGGAAATGATTTTTCTCCTATGAATTTGGATGAAATGATATGGTATGAAACATTAGACATCAGCCAAGCACCACGACTTGAAAATAATCCTTTCGCTTATACTTGCATCAACAATCCTTTCTGCAGGAATGTTTTTTCTCCTATGGATCCTGATGGAGCGTTTGTATAAAATATTACTCTCACTTGCACATACTTAAAAAGTCATGGATCGAAATAAACTGAATAATTAAAACAGCCAAAAAAAATTATTAAAATCAAACAAGACAATAAACCAACTCTGAAGATGAAATCAGATCCTTGCAAAACCCTTCAAACAAATTTTACAGTAGCATTGTCATCGATGAAATTGAAGCACCTTCTCGTTAGCGAATTAAAAAATTACTAAGGAATAATATCTTTGCCAAGTAATACAAAATAATAAAACTCGTATACGTTTCTGTTTCCTGTACTTGCTGTGCATTTCAAGTTTTTCAAGAGACAAGAACGCTGCCAAACCATCTAGCTTTTAACTGAATATTCAAAATTAATAAGAAAAGGAATTAAAACAACAGAATAACTACTTACAATTTGACTTTTCGCATCATCCGTTTGATTAACTTCAAAATAAAGAATTGAACGACGTGTTCATTTTAAAAAAGCAATTAAGCTCTTAAAATGGATTCTGAACAATAGTGCCTTACCTCAAACCAGCGTATTAAACAATTTAGCCAAACAATTTTCAACACTATAATTGCCAAAATCAACATTTAAATATTTTTCAAACACCATCTAAGAAAAACGACACATAAATTAAGATTTTAAAGCCTTTACAGAAAAATAACATTTAGACTTTCAAAAGTCTAAATTAACTTGGATATAATGTCTCATAAAGGCAAAAATTAATCAAAATGCCTAATAAAAGGTTTACCTTATGTAATAGGATTGCAATGCCTCATGGAAGGCCTTACCAATTCAAATGACTGTTACTCCTCATAGTAAACTTTACGAATTTAAATGATTGTTTTGCCTCACAGTAGGCTTTACTCGTCAAAAAGAATATAATGCCTCATAGAAGGTCTTACCACTTAAGGTGATCATTACGCCTCAAGCAGGGCTTTACCCATTTATGTCATTTTAATGCCTCATAGAAGGTTTTAATAATTGAAGTGACTATAATGCTTCACAGAAGATTTACTAACTTAAGTGACAATTAAATCTTAAAGAAATCTTTACTCATTTTTGTGACTTGAATGCTTCATAGAAAGTTTTATAAGAGGAAGTGACTGTGCCTCATCGAAGGCATTATTAAATGAAGTAACTATTAATGCCTCTTATAAAACTTTACCAATTAAAGTGACTATTAAGCCTCAAATAGGGCTTCACCCACTTATAGAATTTTAATTTTAATGTCTCATAGAATAATTTATCTGTTCAAGTGACTATAATGCCTTATAGAAGGTTAACCAAATGATTGTGAATGAAGGGGCTTTTGCAGAAAATCAGACTATAATGCGTCAAAGAAATATTTGTCAGTAACGTGAATGAATTTCTGTTGAAGAATAACTTGCCTTTTGTGGTGATGGACACTGTGCAATTATGGGTGGAGAAAATGCAACGTGTGGCTACGGAAAAGATAAGGAAGTGTGTGGAGAGATTGTCAGAGGTGGCGGATATCCGAACTACTTAAATGCTGAGAAACTCCTAACGAAGCATTATTTCCCAAGGAAAATACAGTCCAATAGTAAAATGGATGCCTTAAATCAATAGTGTGTATCAATACAATGGTGTAAATTCACAATAGCGCCATTATTTATATTTACAAAAATAAAATGTTTAGTCTTTCATTTCAGTGTAAATTTTCTTTAATTCTGTGGTTTCATGATATTTTAATTTAAACACGCTGCGGAACACAAACAAATTACACACCCATCATAAGTTTATAGATGCTATGGGAATTTTACCTACAAAAATGTCAAATTAACAATTTATTCATAAAACTCCACGCATCGCTCTCAGCCCTCCTTCTTTTTAATCATTTTGATCGAATGAAGTGTCCTATTCCGAGCGCCAGCGCGCGTTTCAATCATCATCACTACAGAATTACGTCAATATGCCATAAATTTGTAACACCATCCATCTTTTTCTGACGAACTAGTTATTGACAACTTTTATGTAGCAGCTTTTGTAAATAATCCTCCTTCATCTATGCATAAATAAAATAGAGAATCATTATCAAGCTTCATCACTGGATTGGCACCATACATTAAAATCACATTGGAACCCAGCGAAAAAAACCACAACCCTAGACTCCGAAGCACCAG
>BMAW01027093.1:0-209121 GCA_019974015.1 Nephila pilipes | reverse complement strand
ATATATATATATATATATATATATATATATATATATATATATATATACAGAGAACTTAAAAAATACGAGTATTGGAACGCTTCAACCGAAAAGTGTACTCAAATCAAACAAGCTTATATTAATATGCGAGGGTAGCTCAAACAGTACTTTGACAATAGTTAGCGTTCCTGAGATAAGTTGGTGTTGCCATTGAGTACTGCCATCTGTTCAGTGAAACTAAAATAAATGTGGCACTGATTCATGGATTAGTTTTGAGTTGGCAATCATTTGATACCAAATCAAACTTTGATAAAAACCACGTTGAGTTGCCACCGTCGTTGAGACCTGTATTCATCATTATACGCTGGAAACCAAGCATCAATTTAAGAAGCGAGAAATCTTCTTCGAAGGTGAAGATGATCTCATCGGCGAGAAAGGTATGGGGACGACTATTTTTGGGATAGGAAGGTGATCATTCTCATGGAGTTCTTGGACTCCATGGACCAATAAGTAAACCGCATTCCTAACACGGGTACTTTTTGAGCCGCCCACTTGCAAGTCTGTAATAGCATAGATTTAAGCACGTTTTTTTAAAAATTATTATATGTATCAGATACGCGATCATTTTTCTCTCAATCTAAAACAAGGAATGGGTTTGTGAATTGTGAGCCTTTTCATGCAAAATCTAAATGCAAAATTTCGTACATTTTTAAGCAATTGGTTGAATTGATTGTTAGTATATGAGTAGAGAAAAATGCAATCTGAATAAGAATATTAACACAGATTTTTGTATTTTATGTTGCTTTAGACTACACACCAAAAGATTCCACATTTTGTAGCAAAAATGTTTTTGTAAATTCATTATTTTAATGTGATTATTTGAATATTTACGAATTTTAGTTCCGATGAATTTATCATGATTTATTTTTGTAAGTAGTTGCTAAAGAAGAAACAAATAAAATAATTGAAAACGCGCGTTCTTAATTTTTTTCCAGCCTAATTCTTAAGGCCCTCTTCCTAACCCGATCGTAACTCGGAACACATTTTTAAACTGAAAATTGTTCCAATTTTCTCGAAAGTCCGTGACATTGCAACACGAACATCCATTTATGGCGCAGTACTATTAAAATTTAGGAACAATTCAAAACTCGCCAATTTTCATTTGAAGGTGTTAAGTTTAAGAAATTACTAATATTTCATCTGCATGTATCACTTTAAAAATTACACATCTAATCAATACAGATTTAAAAATAAAACGCATACAATTCAAGCTACTAAATTCCTTTTTTCCAAAAATTTTGAAGAAAAAGAGAAGAAATATAAGTATGTTCTTTTGGTCACGAACCGACAAGTATATTCTAGATATAATCAAACAAACAGGGGTATTATGGGATTCATTCCTTCTCTTCCGAGGTAGAAACGTACTTCATCAACGTCAGTGAAACATTCTAAAATGCAACGAATCACCGTGGAAGATTGATCGCCAAGCGAAGGCAAATGTCGATGGGAAAAGTAAGCATGACGAATGACGGAGAGCTGAAAAATATTAGCTTTTATCCATCCACTAAACGCTTTCGTCTTTAGTAAATGTGTTTCTTCACGCAACGGGTTTTAGAAAGGAAATAAGACTTTTGAAAAAAAAAAACTGGCAAGATCGGAAAAATATTTGCTGAGAATGACAAAATGATACAAATCATGCAAGTCAAAACTTTAAACAGAAAAGTTTGTTTATCAAAAAGAAAATTCTTTTTAATAATTAGTTACAATGTAACAAATTTGATCGATTGTTTATTGATGTCGCACTTAGAAGCAATACGGGGTTACTGGTGACGGACTTCGTAATTTTGCACCTCGGCAAATGACGAGGAGAACATGAGATGATACCTTCTTCTCAAAAGCTCTACACCGCGCCAGGGAGAGGACATGGGACCTCGATCAGATTTTAAATGCCTCAGCCTTGCTACACGGTGGGTCTTTGGTGGCATCAGGACTCGAACCCACGACTCGACGAAAATAATGCTGGGTACGAATCCGGGACGTGACCACTAGACTACCACTACCACTATACAAAATTGAAAAAGGAGAGTAAGGAGAGACTGGCAATAGGAGATGGAAAATAAGAGATTGCAGGAATCAGAAGCAGCAGCAGTAGTAGTAGTATAAAGGGTTGCTTGAATACAATACATATAGAGAGAAACCATGAATAATTCCCAAAATATAAGCAAAATTTAAACATTTTTTCGTTTTTATTTGCTCAAAAAACCTTTTCCCCCTCCCCAAAGTGGAGTGGTGTGACTACTTATTAATATCGCACTGAGAAACAGCAAGAGAGCTGTTGGCGATGGACCTCGAAATTTTGAACTTAGTCAAATGACGAGGACGATATCAGAGCTGGTACCTCCTTCTCCAAAGCTCCATACCACGCCTTCGGGTGGACTCGGAACCTCAACCATATTTAAAGTGCGTCAGACGCACCATACGGCGGTCTTTAATAGTATCAGGACTTGAGCTTATGACTCGACGAAAACTGCGCTGGCCATAAGTTTGCGATTATCATCACTATGCAGCTTCGACTAACGACAATTTAATGAAGGTATGAAACTTAAAGTACTAAAATCTCTCATTTTTGTTTCATATTTTCCATGCATTTACTACGAAAATTCTTCAGTATAAGTGTACGAGGATGATTCGGCGACGGCATAAATTTACGAGGTTCCTAATTTAAAGCTACAAATTTTATCCTCTCATCAGAATTACTATTTTAACAATCTTTAATTCAATGAAATTTATAGAATTAATTAATTTATTAATCAGGACGCAAATGTTTAAGAATTGGTGTGTGAGGGTCACCGATAGTTGTTGGAGGTGAAGAACCAGGGAGCGTATCAAAAAAAAAAAAAAAATCCCGAGTTTTTTCCTCGCTTTCTGAGACTTATGGAATTAAGAGAGGGAGTTATTTTAGAATTTACTAAAGTTTAATAATAAAATATTTGCCGTACTCGATTCCATATTTCAGAAACGCGAGTTCTTCACAACGAGTGAAATGAAGGTGATTAATGTGTAAATTTAGACTAATTTTTATATCAAAATTAAGCTGGGAATTTAATAATTATTAATATAGAATAAAATTTAAGGCAGTTACCGCAAGACAGTACAACGTAGTATTGGTTTGTAAAGAAGATTAATGAGATTGAAGTCCTTTTAATTTTAGTTTTTATTAACGTCGCACTAGAAACAACACGAGGGCTGTTGGAGACGGACCTCGTAATTTTGAACCACGGTCAAATGACGAGGACGACACCTAGCTGGCACCCCCTCTCCTAACATCCACACCACGCTAACGGGAGGATTTTGGGCCCCGAACAGATTTAACGTGCATCAGTCCCGGCTACACGGCGGGTCGAACAAGGATCGAACCCGCGACTGAACGAAAACCGCCGGCCGCTAGTCCACGACCTTGACCACTAGGCTACCGCGGCCCGAGATTGAAGTCCTACAGTGACGCTTAGGATTCAAAACCCGATGAGTTACTATTGAGTTCTTAGTCTTTTTAAAACAGGTAAATGCTGGTATGTGTGGTCAAGAGTAGCTCTAGGTCTTTTAGCTGATGATGGTATTTCGGTAGCGTTCGCCGGCATATTTTGGAGTAACTCATTAGGAATTTGAGGAATCCTATTGAAAAGGCTTAAGGATTGCTTATAATAAAATCAAGCATGGGTTCAATTTTTAGATCCTTATGCGGGACATGTTTTCGGACAAACCAATGAGCATTTGAGAACCTCAAATGAATGTTTTGAAAGACGTTTCAGATGCGTTGCAGCTGTCGCCCAGATAGGGGATGCGTACAACATAATAGGCCTCAATAATGATTTATAGAACAAAAGCTTGAGCAAGATTATTGTTGCCATCTTGCTCTTGCGAGAAATCAAGCGAGTAAGAATCCTACTCATTCCGACAGCTTTTTGATAAACAGTTCGGATGTGTTGGGGGAATGTTAATTTGCGTCTAAAATTAACCCTAGGTACTTGTATTTAGCAACCTAAGGGACGGGCTGGTCAAAAATGGACGTGAACTATTCAAAATTATCCACATTAGGAATGGGAGATGGTGACGCACTTCCATCCCAAAAAATCGTCGCTGTAACGTTTCCAGCTAATGAGACAATCTTCGCCTTCTTTGAAACAGATTCACCAGATGCAACCCACTATTTCGATTGTTGCTTGGTTTCCAACTTATAATAATGCATCCGAGTCTCATCGACGGTAAAAACTTGACGCGTCATCATTCGAATCTTGATATGGTAACAAATGGGGCTGCCAAATCAACATTGACATATGAATCAGTATCAAATATGTTTGGAGCCGTTTAACGGATGGCAGCGCACAATGGTAACACCTATTTGGAAACAAGGTAATAGTAACAAGCGCCATCTATCGTCAAAAACAAATACTTTTCGAACCTCTCTCGTATATGATACACAGAATTGTTTTGAAAAATACTCACAACTTTCCGAGACAATAGAATTTTAGTTGTTTTTATCATAAATATTTTCAGACTGCTCCATTTAACTTAAAGTTTAGGAAATACCGTTTTCATAAAATTTTACTCATTTTTCAAATATAAAGCAAGGAATTCGACAGATTCTCTCCCAAACTGGATCATTTGAAGAGAAGAAAAATGTTGAGACTTGAGTTTCCCCCCCCCCTTTTTAAAAAATACTTTGGGAGCACTTTTTCGGCTGTGAAAACTTTAAATGAATTAATGAAAAAGAAAAAGAAAAGTGATTATTTTTATTATAAAATAAAAAATAATTATAAAACACAGTGGCTTTTTCATCCAAAATTCGATTTGCAAAAGGAACATTTTGAATACAATTATTCAAATTAAGAAAAATGAAAATAATGAAAAAGCATAGCAATTACAAACTACAAAGTACCTGACCACAAAAAAGACATTAAATGGCTGAAATGTTGTTTAATTTTTGAAAAAAATTATACTATTTTTTTTTTTTTATCTAAATTTCCCTTAACACTCGCAGTGCTGAGGAATTCCTATTGCAGTTCTTGTTTCGATCCCTATGCAATCCCAGTAATTTTACTACTTGGATAAATTAGGTGCAATCAATAAATAACGAGTCAGGGAAATTGCATGAAAAAATAAGTATTTAGAAAAAAGGGATTTAGAATTTAGAAAAACGTAGTTTCTGGTGCTGTAGCTTTTTTTTACATTTAACTCGGACATTAATTAAAAGTTCTACAATTCTTAAAGGAAAGTAAAAAAAAAAAAAAAAAAAAAATCACACTTAGAAATGAAACACTCAGATCTAAGTTCAAATCTTTTATATTTATCAAAGTATGAATATACAATATTTGTTTTCTTTCTTTCAATCTATTGTTACGTACCAGTGAATATGAATAAATGCTTCTCTGCAACTTTATTGCTGTAAATGAAAAGAGACATTTACAATGGACACCAGGAAAAGTTTAAACAATGACTCCCCAACCTTTATGACTCTGGTGATTAAATGAAGGTTTTCGAAAATGCAGGAATTTTCTCGAAATCTCTAACAGGAGAAAAGTTATGGAATTTTCCTGAATATTCCCTGTGATGTCCTATCTGGCCAGAACAGCTTTTAATACGGGAGATGCGAAGCCTGAGGAATCTGACGGATCAGTCGAAGTCTGCCTTGAAAGTTCAGAGTATTACTTTAGAGATTTATCCACAGTGAAAACTTGTAAGCTGGTGAGCTATAAGTTATTACAAGTGCCGCGCACGCGTGTTTTGTACCTATTTGTGTTGTTGACTTGTGTAATGATTGTTTTTGTTCCTGTTGTGTTTCTAATTTGTACATGTACTGTTTTTTCTGATTGTGGTGATAATCTGTACAAGCTCTGCTACTTGTACGTCATTTTCCGAATATTTGGGAATACACAATGTCATTCTCCATTATTCTCCTGGTTGGACTGTGCTTTCACCTTACACTCACGGGAAGAAAAAATTTTAAGCACTGTCAACCATTAACGTGCCTGTAATCTAGCATGGGATGATAATCAAATGGATCTCTAATCCACTTGCTCGAATACGAAAAATCTCATGATTAACACTGATGGTTCAATAGGTATACCAACCACCATTCATCCACTCTAGAATATCCCTCTATGCAATCGATGAAAATTCTCACGCATCAACTACGACTATGCACTAGTAATCACTATTCTCTAACCGCTATAACTTCAAACTTCTTACTTCTAATTTTCCAATCTTTTTTATGTTCAATTTGGTTTCACTTATATATACGTTTCTTCTGTTCAATTCATTACATTTCTCTAGTTTATCTAATTAGCGTAGATCATGTATCATTTGTTGGATTGAAGCTTTACTTTGTGTAATTCCAATGCATAAAGGGTCCCGAATATTAGGGAAGAGAAAATCATGGATAGCCTGACATTAAAGTAGGACGAAAAAGATTCGCGAGAGCTCATTTGTTAGATAGTGTTATGAACATGAGCTGACGCTTCCCTGCAATGCTTCTCTTATCAAGGAAATAGTGGATTTACAGAGATGTCACCAGGAAGTAAAAGAGAGTTTGAGCAATTGCAAAGGAGTTGGTGACCATTTGGCGAATTGGTGAAATTTGGGACAAATGGAAAGTACTCGAGGGTGCTGGAACCTTGACAAAGAACCGAAAGAGAAAAAAGTTACGAAGTTTTCGTGAATTTTCGGTATAGCGTCACACCTGGCCGAAAGAGTTTTAATATACTAAGAACTACAGTCGAGAGATCAGTCAGTCTGCAGTGGAATCTGTCGGTGTACGGAATCAGTTGTCTGCTTTGTAGACCAATCGGGGAATCGTGGCCGATTGAATCTGCTGGAGATTCGACTTGAATCTAGTGGAACTGTTGTGGAGAGTCTGTATTTGGAGAATCTGTTGAGGAGGAGATTGATCGAGGATCGACTGAACGCTGTCGGCACTTGAAGTGGAGCGTGCCGGATGAATTTGTGAAGAAACAACGTGTATCTGCAACGTTGCTGAAATAACTGTGACTATACTATATGTGTGTCTTGTTCCTGTATCTGTGTCATTGAATTGAGCAAATACTGCGTATTTGTTAGAGTCCAAATTGTGGTACCTGTGTCTTGTCTTGAAGATTTACGAATAAATTGTCATTTGTTGTTATCCTTCGTGTTGTTATTGATTTTCACTCCCCGAGAGGAAAATTTTTTACCTAATAATAGTATTAACGACTTAGCAGTTTTACCCGTGCTTGTATTGTGTAACGATTTCTGTGGGCACCGTGATTTACCCGTATGTTGTGCGGGCATTCGAGCATTTTTATTATCACATATAGTTTATTCTAGTTTATGTTTTATGCCTATATGGCATTACTGATTCGTAGAACAGATTTTCTCATGGTTTTTTTTTCTTTTTGCGTTTTAAATCGTTGTAAAACGAGCATTTTTGTTTCGATATTGTATATTACTGCTCACGACAATTTCGTTTAGGTAAGATGTTGAGGAAATTATCATACTTTAATTAGCTTACTACGAAAATTTAATAACTAAACTTTTAAGTCTTATTTTATGTAGTTCACATTCTTAAATTTTTGGGTGAACCGAAAATTGATGATTTTTACAATAGTGGCAGTCACTGAGGAAGCTCTTATCACAACGACTAAGAATGTATGATAAGCGAATCTGAAAGCTTTTCAGTTTTTCATTCATATTCTGACGATAGTGATGTAAATTCGGATGATGATTTCGAAGATGCTCGAACATTTGGCGAAATTGATGTGAGAAATCCTCCAATTGTTCCACAAAGGTTTCCATTTCTTGGCATTCCATCCATTCATATGAATCATTCATTCATTGAGTGAAATGTCAAGTTATAGAAAATAAGTTTACTTTACATACTAGCCAGTCAGAAAAAAGCCAACATTAATAAAGTAATAATAATTTTTATAGTTCAATATATCATTGCGGAGATGAGATGACTGTTCCCTGCAACGGTTCTCTTATAAAGGAAAAGAGGGATTTACAGAGGCTTCCTCAGTCAGCCAATGAAAATTTAAGCAAATACCCCTCAACTTTGGCGACCAATTTAGTGACCATTTTGGCGACTTTAACAACAAATCGAAAATTCCTGAAAATGCTGGAATCTTTGCGAAATATCAACTAGTAAGAAAGGAACAGCCCTTTCATGAATTTTACATGTGACGTCATATCTGGACGGAACATGTATAAATATGCCGAGAGCCTGAGACGAAGTAGTCAGTATGTGTTTGTAGCCTGCCTTTCAAGTGTACTTTAGACATTGTCGGTGGTGCAAACTAGTACGCTGATACAATTGTGACTGTCATTATAAGTATGAGATGATGATGAGATTTGTATCTGTGTTGCTGTGCAAGTGCTTTGTTTTCTGTTTGTGCTGTTACTGTCCAGGTCCTGTTACTTGTGTGTCATCCTGAATATTTCTGAATAAAGCATCATTTGCCGTTATTCTCTTAGGTGCACTGATTTCACTCGTATTCACCCACACACGATTGGAATTTTTGTAACAATGTGTACTTAATTTAGATCCCATAACTGAATTTACACATATTTTATCCACAAATGCAATTTCCTTACAATTTCAGCAATAAAATATAGATATTTTGATATCGATTTTCTGAAATTTCTTGAACTGAAAGTATCCAGCTAGAAATAGACAAGGTTAATAAACAATGAACAACCAAATTCCTTCATTTAAATGTTTTCGTTCTCTTTCGATTGATATTTTATTTATGTCACATTTTGAAGTAACACGAGGGCTATTGACGATACACCTTATAATTAAACTTTGGTCAAGTAATGAGGGTAACATCTGAGATGCCCCCCCCCCCCATTCTCCGAAATTCCACATTATCCCAACGTGACAACTTTAACGTGCATCAGTTCTACAACACGATTGGTTTTTAGTGTGTGATGATGGACTATTAGAGTTCTTATATTAATTTTGGGCCGTTTTATACAATCAGGAACACAGAAAACAGCGCACCAAGAAGGAAGGTTCGGATTGAAATAAAGTTTAATACACATAATGATACAGATGAGAGATTAACTTGATCCCTAAAAATCAAGACAATTAAACAAATATAGGGTCCACAATTAGACAAATACAGTGTAACTTCAATGGCGCATCGGTTAGCCTCCTGCTGCAACACAAGTCACAACACTGTCCACCATTGAGTTGATTAGGCGTCGGATATTATCTTGAAACAGATGGGCACACAATGCGAGAAAAGCAACCTCTAAATCATGTACAGAGTGACATGGCGGTAAATAAAGTTTCAATTGGTCCCTCAAATGCTCAATAGGGTAAAAGTCAGGAGGGCGGACCAATTATGGAAGAGTTGAACATGACGTAGAAAATCTTAAGCTACTCAAGCTGTATGTAGACGAGCATTATCTTGCCGAAATATTGCACCTGAAACACCATTTAGAAATGTCCCACTCGGGATCGAAGAATATCATCAACATAACGCTGACCATTATGCCTGCTGTGTGAGCAGTAAGTCGCGCGACAGCGTAAATGTAATTGCTTCGTTCACTAGGGCACTTACACATCCATACGTGGTTATTATATGTCCCCAAAACGAAATAGGATTCATCATTAAGCACCACGTTTTTCCAATTTGTGGCATTTCATGTCGATTGGGCTTGGCATCACTATAGTTGGAGTCACCGATGTTTCGATATTAAAGGCAGTACATGAAAAGGGTGCTTGGATTACAAATTCCCTTTCGCATGGCATCTGGAAATGGTTTGTGGAACAGCAGGCAGCCCTACACCATATTGTATCATGGAGCGAGACACTGCGGGATCCACAAGCACTTGCCGCACTATCCTTCTATCCTCACCTCTTCGTCTTCCTAGTCGTTCCAGAGCCAGTTCTCTGCACGGGAGTACCATCTCGTGGCCACTGCTCCCAATATGTTTTGACGACACACTCCGAACGATCGACCTGGTGAGCAAACACGGCGCGTCTACCAATCTGCAGCTTTCATGCCGATAATCAGGTCCTTCTCAAATTCTTTTAACTGAGTGAAATGTCTTCTTACACGTCTATCTGGCATTCTAAGCTTACTAAAGTCCTCCTAGAGTCGGAATGTATTAGTTACGTTTATGAATCTTCCACTACCCGGCATTTCATGTAGGACCCACTTCCTGATTGCAGAACTATAGCAAGGTGTGTCGTTGCAGGGCATTGGCACCAAATTTGGATCATTGTTTCATTGGACGTCATTCAACTACATTGCAAAGTTTCCTTCTTGGTGTGCTATTTTCAATGTTTCTGAGTGTAATACAATTTTATAAAAAATAAAACCTTGACCCAATTAAATGAATGTGATTATTCAAATTTGTTTGACTAAAGAAGTGTAATGAAGAAATCGGGTAAATGGATATAAGTTATGCCGAAGTTAGTAAATGGGTAGCATGAATGATAAGGAATCGAATCGTGCATGGAATATACTTATGCGCGTGGCAAACATAATTTGATGTTGCAAGAGTAAATTCTCTCTGTGCTTGCTAAAGGTGAAGATACATTGACGTAAATATTTCATTTTGGATCCAAGTGTTCGGATAAACTTGATATTTAATATTCAAATAATACTTGTTAGTAAATACGATAGTTGATCGTGAACTAGTGTAAAAGATTTCTCTTAAAGAGAGTGAATAAATAAATGCGCTTTTTGAAGAATATCAGTGACTGTTTTAATTGATTGTACATATATCGGAAGCAATATAAGCAGCTGTCAGAGTTCGAGAGGGGAAGAATCATAGGGAGGATGGTAACCGGGTGGTCAGTTCGGCGAGTAGCTCACATCTAGGCCGTTTTGACTTTACTGTGAAGAGGTGTTGGGACCAGTGAACAAGAGAGAGCTCTGTTACACAACTACCAGGTTCAGGAAGCCCTCGACAGACAAATAGTCGAGGAAACCGACACATCATACGACACGCACGGATTGCGCCAATTGTCTCATTGTTCATCATCCATATACAGGCAGCACCTTCACTACGGTCCTCTGTGTCAATGCGTATCATCGCAAGGCGCCTTACTGAAAGACAGTTGATATCGTGGAGTCCATTACGTGTACTATCATTGACAACCACTCACCGCCGTCTCCATTTGTGTGGAGGCCCCGTGGTGAAAGTCTCAATTCTGCCTTCGCTGTACAGCGGCACACCGCTCCCACAACTGGTGTGACGGTATTAAGTATCATCGCATACGACACGCAGTCATCCCCTAATATTCATCCATGGCATTTTGCAGCCCAGATGTACATTCGTGACATTCTTCAACCACATTTGTTGCCACTCATGGAAGGGCTCCCAGGACCCATATTTCTACAGGACAATGCTCCCCACACAGCAAGGGCTTCACTGGACTGCCTCCGTTACATTTCTACCCTTCCCTGGCCTGCTCGGTATCCAATCGAGCATATCTGGGATCATTGAAGACGGCAAGTTGAACAGCCTACGAGTTAGGTAGGAATAAAGGCACGTTTACTGCAACTGTAGAAGGATATGTCACATGACATCATACGGGACTTGTATGTCTTAATGCCCGACCGTATGACATCACGTATTCATGCTAGAGATGGTTCAAAAGAGTACTAAAACCTCCATTCATTTGTAATTTTTCCTACAGTAAATAACCATTTTGCTTTGATTCTATTATCACGTACTTGAATTAACGTTGTACTTACGTATGTAAAACTTCGTTTTATTCTGACAATTCTATCTTGGTATGCAAATTTTTATGACAATGAATGTAAATATATATATATATATGTGTGTGTGTGTGTGTGCTTAGATTTTATGTTTGTAATTTAAGATAACGGAAGAGAACAGAATTAGTGAGACGCCACAAGTCTCATCAGAACTCGAACTCATGACTCTAAGAAAGCAACGCCGGAGGGAACTCGAAGAAAACTACGTCACGATCAAGTCACTCGGCTACCGCAACACTCGTTCTTCTCCAATACGCTCCTCGTCGAGTTCTTGGAGCAAGAAACTACGATCAATGCTCAGTGGTATGTTGTTTGCTTACCCAAGGAAACTGAGTTCACTAACTAAAGCTTTTATCTACAAAAACTAGTTCTCTGGGATGTAATGTGAATGTTTATTAACATCGCACTGAAAAGAAACACAGCTAGTTATTAGCGATGGCCCTCGGAATTTTGAACGACACTTGAGCTGGTACCTCCTTCTCCAAGCTTCCATTCTACGCCAATGGGAACATTAGATACTTCGAACAGATTTAATGAATGCCAGCCTCGCTACATGTTTGTCTTCAGGATTCGAACTCACGACTCAAAGAAAATAACACCGGCCGCGAGTCCACAAAAATGATTACTAGGGTATTGCTGCCGTGCAATACCCCTGAAAGACAACTTTGTTCTAAAACTTTGTAAATCACTTTTCCCCCTATCTAGTTCCGTTTTCGAGATAGGAATGCTAACTTCGCAGTGTCTCACCAGGTGGCGCCGTAGGTGGTTTCATTCATTAACGCATGGCTACTTTACTTTTCCTAGACACCACTGTTATGAATATAGCAGCAGCCGTTCCGAAGTTAAGAGGGTAGCAATGGACTTAAGTGGGCATCCTGTGTATATATATATATATATATATATATACATAACGAATACATAACGAAACATCAGAATAAAGAGATAAAGTAAACTATGTAGAAACAAAGTGGAAATAAAATGGTTTAAAGTGCTGTTTCTGGCTTTGGACAAAATTGAGTGGATGAATTAATATTATGGATCCAATTATCTTACTCAGCATAATTTATAGCAAAATGATATAAGTCAAATTCAACATACAGATCCCAATTCAAAAAAAAGAAAAAGTAATAAACTATAGAAATAAAAGGAAGGGGAAAAATATAAGATATCAAAATCTATTTCCTCCGTATTTTTTTTTCAAAATCTGCAACTTGCAAAATTTTTGCATGCTTGCAATTCAGCCAGCTTTTTCTCCTCGATTGATTAATAATTTTATTTTATAGAATAAAGATAATAAAAATAAAAGAGAAAATCCAGCAAACTAACTAAACAGAATAAACTTATATTACCAAGAAGATTTAATTAAGGTAGAAACATAAAGGATCCTATTTAAAGGGACGGGGACCAATATAATTGTCCTTTAAATAGAGATGTTCTTCACAGGTGATACTATGTATATATATATATATATATGCAAATGAAATTAAAAATTAAAGATACACCACCATAAGCATTTTATCAATGTCTTGAAACTGAAATAAAAATTATACTGGTGTTTCCAATAATTTCACTTTTTCATTCACTATCATATCTTTTTTGAAAACTAAATCAAGCAGATTTTGAAACTATAATAACAATCAAATTAAATGAGCATATAGATTTTGTAGTTTTCTTGATAGTTTTGGTTTCCTTTTTCGTTGAATATTTACTTCTAACCATTCAGATATTTTCTGTCAAAGTGCTTTCAAATTTAAGAATGGATTCATCTAACATAAATTTTAAATCCCTCTTTCTGATTAGGAAAAATCAATTGCAGGTTTATTAATAACTTTGATTTCAATTTCGTTGCTCTTAAAAATGTATTGCAACATGCATAATTGTCAACAGTCAGTGAATTCTGGAGGTTGGAAAAACTAACACAAATGAGGCTGAATTTGAGTTGCATGTAAAAGGAATATAATAAATATATAAAATGCTTGCCTTAAAGATAATAACGCTTAATTATGTGTTATTTAAGGCTCTAAAAATAAGAAATATCTAACTTTAATGATATAAATTAACTTTTAATATAGTATAATTTATCTCCTTATCATAATAAAATCCAACTAATTATTAAATAAAACAAGATACTACCAGACGTGATGTAATTACGATATAATACAAGATTGGCATCTGATAGATTCAAAACTTTGAATATTAATTACGATATAATTAATGTAATAACAGGTATTAAAATTACAGATTACTAACAGTTATTTGAATAGTGATAGGAAAATTCAATGAAATTAATGGTCAACTTTTAAAATGTCTTTATGCTAGGTATATTAATTAAAAATTCGTAATTATTAGTTGCATTAGTAGACAATTTTGAATACGACATTGAGAAACAAAATGTTTATGGGATGGAGATTATATCTACCATTATTATCAAATAATTAATCAATAAAATATTAACATCCAATATTAACAAGCAATAGATTAATCAAAGCAACCACTTGATTAACAGCAACTATTTTTACTTTGTAGTATTTGCAAAATATTTTGTAGAAAGTGAAGTTGTAGCAGCTGCCATTCATTGTTTATCACCAGAGACATCTTAAAAGCTAATTAAATAGTCAATACGGTCGAAATCCAACTTAAGAGACATCAGAAAAAGGACAATACAGTTTATTAACTAGAATATGCAAGATCACTCTCTCTCTCGAATCCCTCTTAAGTCTCCTTAATCCTAGTTAAAAATGAAATAACTAACTCAATTGCCCCGAGGGAGACATTTCTTGAATACGGCAGGTTCTATTCTATAACTCTAATCACTTCTATAACTATTTTTACTACAAACGATTAATTACAATATTTCACTTCAATTAACTTTCAAAACTCTATGAGCTCTTCTGGTTATCATCTGTCTGCCTTCTTATTCCATTTCGTTTTTCTATCACTATCCCTAATTAAACTCATTAACTTCTTACCTTCATCTAATTTGCTAAATCACGTCTCATTTGGTTGGCAAGGAGTTGGAATTATATGCAATTCAAGCAACAAAAAGTCCCAAGGTTAATGGAGAGAAAATCGCGAATAGCTCAATATCACAAAATTACTCGAATATATTGAGCATAGGAATTTCGACCAAAGTATTAAAATTTAGAGATTTAAAAAATTCAAATATTAGTTGTCTATTGAATAAATTATAAGATGTTTGGTGATATTTTGATGCTATTATAAGAAGAAAATAATTTACAAGCACGCAGTGGTAATACTAATTTTCCTTACTGTGCCATATGTCTCTAAATTCGGTTCCGTTTTGAATTATCATTGTATTTCTGTTACGCTGTAATTTTTTTTTTTTAAAAAAGCCTTTGTAAAGTAATAACTTAAAAATGTTCTGTATAAGTTTTATAAAATTTGACTCACTTGCCTTTTGTATTGATTTGGAAGGCTTGACCGATAAATTTCGTAAAATATGTTTTATTAGTAAGTAATTCAATTTTAAAATTAATATTTTAAAATTTAAAATTAAAATTAATGGGGTTACGAATAATACAAAGCTGCTTCCCACTTAGAAACTCAATATTTTCGTATTTGAGTGTTTTAATAAATGTCGCACTTAGATGCAACGCGAGGACTATTGGCGACAAACCTCGTAATTTTGAAAAACGGTCAATTGCCGAGGGCGTCACCTGAGCTCTCACTTCCCACCTCAAACTTCAACATCACACCTACGGGAGGACTTCGACTGATTTAATGTGCATCAGCCCCGCTACACAGCGAGTTTTTAGTGTCATCAGGGTTCGAACCCACAACTCGACGAAAACAACGCTGGCTGCGAGTTTGTGACCACGGCCACTCAATATCTTTTTAAAAATACTGAATATATCAAACACTCTGTTTCAAATTTTTGATTAGAATGAATATGATTAAACGCAAATTAGGCAAACCTTAGAAATGTATCGAATAGATATAATCAAGGCATTCGAAAACGTCATGGCCTTTTCTTGATTACTGTACGTCGCCATGCCTCCTAGAAATCCATCGTAGAAATGACGATGTATAAGAAAACTCGCGCTTTATGCTTCTCATTATAGTGCCATCTTGCGATTCACCGCTTGCTCTTCGCCTTTGCATAGCAAGGTGAAAATTGCTTTTTCAAATGTTTTCTATCTCTCCTTAAATTTTTGTTCATGAGTTGCGAAACACTATGTATACTATTTTATCCATTTGAATACAAAAAATGCGCAATCGAAAAAGCAAAATGTAATGAAGGCTTCAACGGAATTACATTTTCTTCCCGATTTTTGAAAATATTTTAAAATGTTTTTTAAAGACCGGAAAACCCCTAAACGAATCATTTTAAAATAGAGGTAAAAATATCTTCAGAAACCTTCATTATTTTTTGCTCTTTCGGATAAAATGTTTTGCATTCAAATAGATAAAATAGCAAAGATTTGAGAACGGTTAAGGAAGGGTAGTAGAAATTCTCTGGATTTAATATTACGTACATGAAATCAAAAAGGCCGGAATAGACGGGAGCCTTAATTAACATATGTACACATTGTGTAAATTGGAGCTTTTATACTGATTTACTTAAGCCATAGATTGAAGTAGCCAGCAATATCGTAAAGTTTAAATTATTATTCCGGGGCTCCACCAAATAATATAACTGTGTTTTAGAAATTAGGGGGGGGGGAAGATAAAAAAAATTAGCTGACAAGAAGGGTCAAAATTAGAAAAGGAATGCTGGGGATCCCGGGGACGACAGATAGTTAACCCCACAAGGCTTAACTGCCTGAAATACTCTTTCAAAACAGGCTAATATACCTACAAGTCGACGAATGGTTTGATCTGGAAGTTAGGAAACCTTAAATGTGGTCCTCGTTCCTTAATCGAAACTCAAAATTACGAGATTCATTGATTGCCATTAGCTTTAGATTAGTTGTAGAGCGACATTAATTGAAGTTAAACAAATCACATATTTCTATATTCTATAAAATACCTGATAAGTGAGATGTGAAGTTTTCGAAAAATATTAATTTATTACCGATTACTAAGATTTTTGTTAGCGTTTTTTGTCGATTCATCTCGATGAGAAAAGCGGATTAAGAACTTAAAGAAGAATCTCATCTAATCAATCATCAATAATCCTCGAACCAGTTTCATAAGCATACAAATACTCTAGCTGTTTCTCGGTGATTAAACGAATTTGTTTTTTACCCGAATAGATTGGTAATAAGTTCACACAAATTGCTCTTGATAACTTTTTGCCAAATTTTATATTATAAGTCTTGATAAAAGCAGTAGTTATTAATCAACATTTACTGCATTCTGGACACTTTTCTTCCTGCATCCTGGACACTTTTCTTCCTGCATCCTGGACACTTTTCTTCCTGCATCCTGCATTTGCTTTCAGAAAACAAAAATTGAATGAACGCTGGATAAAAGAAATAAAACAGCTACGAAGGGGTAATGTTAAGGTTTAACTATTACTAAAATAACCGAGATATTTGAATAAAATTTATTCTGCTTATTAATTTATCCTTATAAATGCAATGATGTGAATTACAGCTATTCGAGTTGATATGTTTGTATCAAGAAGGCATAGATTGAAGTAATCATAAAGTTTTAATTATTATCCTGGGGCATCGTAAAGTTTTGTTATTAAAAATTCTTGAAATGGAAAATTAAATTTTATTTATTCTTTAGTCTTTTCTACGTAGTCACTATCTAGAGTCAAACATTTCTGCTAGTGTTTCTTGACCATTCGATGGCTATCATTGTAGAACTCAACAAATCAAATACTATTTTCTCCATACAGCAGGTAACTTCAATCTACGGTTTCATGAAACCGAACAACAAACATGGTAAACAAATCAGCATTAATAGTTGTAATTTACGATATTATGTACATAAAGATCAATTAATATACAGAATAAATTTCAGCCAAATATCTAATTCGTTTCTTAGTAATAATTAAAGCTTTGCCGATGCTCTCTCGTATAAGTGACAAAATAACCTACATTGAATTCAAAATATCTGTAATCATGATTCTCGAAGAAATAGATTTTCTAATCAGAAAATCAAAGTTGTATAGACTTGTCGAATTGTTATAGATGGAGGATGAAACGGGGAAAGAGAAATGTGAAAAAGAATTTATTTCATTGAAATCAGCAACTGCGCAACGGAAATGAAACGAAAAATTGCTTTTGTTCCAGAGTCAGGGGGAACAATAGTTTTCAGAGCTTCATCAAGGACAAAAATTTTATTTCGAGGTGCAGTTTGTGTGCAGATGAAGTTACGAACCGAATGTTCTTTTTTCCCTGTCTTTACCAACGGAAGTGTCGAAGACAGGAACACTTTACAATGCCTCAACAAAATTTATTGGACAGATATTTTTGTCAAGGAAATCATGACTTTTAAGCAGAATAATAATGATAGGGTTTTCAAGACATTGTTTACTTGAAGACATTTTCTTTGATTTGATTTGAATTTTAAAAGAGCTGCTGTCACTTTTGACAACACCGTAGAATGCTCGTTTTAATTTATGGTATGTGAGAGTTATGTATGTTTATTGTTCTTCTCTAGAGTAAAATGAATGGCTTTGTGTGTTTTTAGGTTAGTCACGTTAGAGTTTAGTGGCGACAAACCATTCGATTGTGAATGATGATTGGATTACATGGATTATACTTATGTTAGTATCATGTTCTCTAAACTTTTAAATTATGTTGCATAGACTTTATAGCCTATTTAGATTCAACGTGCAATTAAATATATACGAGGGCATTTCAAAAAGTATCTGTGTTAGGAGTGGGAAATGAGAAAAGGGTAGCTGATTGTGTGTGTGTAACACAGTCCAGTAATCGGCTCACTTTTTTTTAAAGATGTATGTGAGTATGATGTCCTTTTCATCCTTCAGCCGGTGAGACCGCCTACGCCTCTTTGGAGCGATAGGAAGCAGCTCATTGTTTTGATATATTTTATAAAGGGCAGCACATCTTGATATGCTATTGAATCCTGGTTTAATTAAATTTATTTTTCAAAGTTTTAAAATGTTCCATTTTTCACTTCGTATACTTCAATGAGAAATGTATTCTGAATTTTATATATTAAAGTAAAAATGTACAAAAGTACCTATTTTTGACATGATAACGATGATTGTTATTAATCAACGTCACACAAAGAAACAACATGAGGGCTGATGATGATGAACCTCTAATTTCGAACTTCCGTCAAGTGACGAGGACGGCTACTCTTCCTCCAAACTTCCACACCATTCTAAGGGATGACCTGTACCAGATTTAACGTGCATCAGTACCACTACACGGCGGGTCTTAAGCGACATCAGGACTCGAACCCGCTACTCGATGGAAACATCAATGGTCGATGGCACGATCTTGATCTCTAGGCCACACCTAATTTTGACAACAGATGGCATTGCTAAGACAAGTTGATGTTATTATTGTGGACTGTTATCTGTCAAACGAAGCCAAAACAAACTTGATACTTATTCATAAGATTAGTTGCCAAAAAAAAAAAAAAATATTGCTGCGCGTCGATTTACCATCCTCGATGGGAGCTGGATTTATCTTAAAACACCGCCTCCGGAGAGTCTGCTCCAAAGAAGGCGAAAACGGTTTCATTGGCCGTAATTTTTTAGAAAATGATAACAGCGATCAATGGAGAATTTTAATGAGTTTACCCATTACCATTTCTCATTCCCAACGCAGACACTTTTTGAACCACCCTTATAAAAAAAGAATTATCGAAAGTTCGGCTTGTGTTCTCTTACCCTGGGTGAAGATAGCTTTGATAAAACTTTGAGTTTTTTTCTTGACAAAATTTTCAAAACAATGTTTTTCTTCATCACTTGTATTAATAACACTTTAATCCTTTGATAAACATTGTGTCATCAGTCGGCTTTTTAAATATAACCCATATTGTGACAAACACCTTTGCTCGAACTTTGTTTATCAATCACCCTAATCTTGATCAAAATGTTGCTTCGAGCACGTTCCTAATCCGTAATTGAAGGCTGGTGAGGGAGAGAGACAAGTCATTAAGAACAGACCTTCACTGTTTGATCATAGATAAGGAAGAAATAAAAAAAAAATCGTTAAAAATCTCTCGCAAGTACTTAATGTAGCCGTAAACTTCGCTTAAGATGACTAATTGCAAATAGCGAGCCCATTATTATTAGTCGCTAATTCAAAAAGTTAGCAGTGGGCTTGCGTAACCTGTTCTGCTGGTCTAGTTTATGTATTCCCGAGTTAATGTTCGAGTCCGCTACTTGCGTAGGTGCCTTTTTCAGTGGGTGGACTTGATGGCGAGATCTTTTCCAGCAGATCACGTGATGTTTAAAGGGAAGGGGGGGGAAATAAACCATAACTGAAACGAAAGTAAACAATGTGGTTTTTTTTTATACATGGATTATTTGTCATTCAAGAAGTTTTTGATACGTTCAAAATTGCTTATAAATTTTTCCTTGAAGAACAAATCAATGTTAATTTTTTGGAACTTATTTTCACGTGTAATTAATTATACATTCCTTATTCATAAATTTCATGAGTTATTTTACTTTCACTGGCGTTGCTGTTTTTTGTCGTATCAACGGATAATTCAGACGATATTTTTGATCAGGGGTCGGCAAACCGTTTTGTGGAAAGGGCCAAATCGTAAAACTTTGAAACTGTGAGTCAGGCAGTAAAAACGAAGAGATTTTCAACACTCATATCGGTAATTTTACCCATAAAACATCATAAAAAACAACTTGAATTTTTTTTTATTATTAGGAAATGCTATTTTTGCATGTGTAATAAAAAAATACATGTTGAAACAAAAATATCTCCATTTACAAATAAACGCTTTATAGAACCGATTTAAATGTGTACTAATACAATAAATGTTATTATTTTTTCTGAAGTAATATTTCTCAATACTAGAGCTCGAAATTAGTACTTTGTGTCTGTAAAGCTGTTTCCAAATGGTCATTTGTTGATAATGAACTATATTGAGGTTTTTGTGCACTTCATGTTCGAAAATGTCCTTTTTCATTGGTAAATGCTCCAAAATACAAATGTAAATCCCCGAGCATATGACTTCAATTTACCGTAATTATCTTCCGAAGGATGATAAATAACCATTTTGCGGATGAATCTCTTGTAATTACAGCTCTTCAATTGCACAGTCAAATGGATTTTGAAATATGGAAGTGTCTTTGGCATTTACAACAAGATCCGGAAAACACTGTTATACAATGATTTATTCTTGTAATTTTTTTTATGCGAAATCATTAACTCATAGGCAGGATAAAAAGCAAACGGCTGGCCATGTTTGTCCCGCGGGTCGTAGTTTGCCAACTCCTCCTTTAGATTGTCTTAAACGCCTGAATGACATCTATCCGATCATGTGCCTGAGAGTTGTAGAGAAATTCCTTGATGGATAAACAGAGGTGAGGCAATGAGAAGTTAAAAAGGTTCGGCGAAATGGTTGAACAGTAATAAATTTTCTCTTGTGTCAATGTAGTAGCATCCGGGCAATTTCGTCATTGACATAGGTTCTTATCTCGTCAGGACGAATTTTCGTGTCCTCGAGTGATTTGTTCCGAGACTTACTATTGTGGATGTTATTGATCTGGAGCAGTTAAAGAATGTGTTTAGGAGTGCCTTCAGAGGTTGGCTGAAAAGCCTGTTCTCTGACACAGCATTTCCGTCCGCTTGTGTGATGATAGAAGTGTGGTTCATTTCTCGTGCTCCCTTGGTCAGAAAGTCTGAACATTCATTGCCGTCTATGTTGACCATGCACGGATCAATTGAAGGTTGGGGATTTTTCTTTATTGAGGAGTCGTTTAACTAAATCACATATGATGCGAGTGATGTTAGTTACACCATTCTTAATTGCCTATAGAATAGATTTTGAGAGAAAAAAAAAACAAATAGTGGAATCCATGGCTGAGTTTGTTTGGTATAGGTAGAACTGTTCCTGCTACAAATCGTTAGAGTTATATTTTTGGAATATCTGAAATTAAAATATGTTCTAACTGGAACTATTATGTGAATATTTTGAATTTGGAACATTTTGTACACATTTTTATTAATTGAGCCATTTCTTTGAAAATTCAAAATTACTTACAATATAGTTGTTTTATTATTTATTCAATCCAATGTGAATAATTGTTTGTGAAATATGATATGTTAAATGCATATTATTATTTATTAAAATACAATATAAAATTTCATTTGTAAAATAGAGTTGTACATAAAGCAAGTTTTACATGTTATAGAAATGTTACGAATATTCTATAGAATGTTATAAGCATGGCATAAAATATTATTACTTGTTGTAGAATAATAATTTTTCAAGCTGTAAAATAATTTGCTAGTTATACGCTAATAGTCCAAATACTTCGCAGTTAAAACTGTGTTGGTTAATAAAGATGCCATTTTTTATTGAAGATTTCCATAGAATTTATATTCTATATTTATTCCATAGAACTCTAATCGGAAAAATAAATAAAATAGCTACGAGACAATGAGAATAATTTTGAAAAGTTTGATTTTGCACTCTCACAATGTCTATTTTCTGAACTCAAAATTAGGAAGGTCACCTTTATCAGTTGATCAAAATAATATTCGAATTACCTAAATACGTCGTATTAAAAACCAGAGAATAGTTATATACAAAAATTCTTCAAAACAAATTTTTTGTTGAAGCCTGTGTTAAACAAGAAATCGTATTGCTTTAAAAATAATTAATGACCGGATTTTACCTTGAAATTGTTTAAATCGTATCTAAGCAAAACAAATGGATGAAATTGAATCCTGTTTGACGCAGTTAGAATTACCTGTGTTGATACGGTTTGCAAAAGTGTTGGATAAAAAGTAACTTTTTGTCCTCCAGTTACGTTATGTATTGTGAAACATCACAGCTGTTTATTTTTCTCTCAGTAGTTTTATTCTACTTAGTGTTATTCATTTTCATTGGAGTTGAAAATTGAGTTTAGTTTAGTTTTTATTAACTCGCACTAGAAGCAACACGAGGGCTTTTGGTGACGGACCTGGTAATTTTGAACCCCGGTCAAGTGTCGAGGATGACACCTGAGCTGGCACACCCATCTCCTAACTTCCACACAACGCCAACGGGAGAACTTTGGGCCCCAACATATTTAACGTGCATCAGCCAAGGCTACACGGCGGGTCTTTGGCGGCCAAGGATCGAACCCGCGATTGAACGAAAACCGCCGGCCACGAATCCGAAACCATGACCACTAGGCCAATTTGAAAATCGAGAGAAACAAACTACTAAGCAGAGGAAAATTGTTGATTGTTGTTTTAAATTCTATATAAATTTAACATCTATTGATTTTAGCACATAACCAATAAAAAATTATAGCATACGTCCGTCTGTGTAACTATCTTCTGTGTAAGGACTAGTGCAATTCTTAGATACGAGATGTCATCTGTATGTCAATCTGTAACGTAGAATCTAAAGGGTCATTGACCAGTAATATCCACAATGATTTTAAATTTTAATACATTTTTAAAATCGCAAGAACTTCTCAATTACTGCGAGTTAAAACATTTGCGTCTTCTAGTGACTTAAATATGATCTTGTATTGAAAAATAAATTACAATTCAAATGATAGGACATTGCGAAAATTTCATTTCTAATTAACATATTTTATTAAAATTTTTAATTCAGTTTTAAGGAGTGTTTATCGTGGGGGGAGAGGGAACTTAATCAAGAGAGAAGGATAAAAAATTACATGTGTGTTATGTGTGTGGAATAAGAGGGTATGAAATTCATTATGATTTAATCCAGCTTCAACAAATAAACTTAGTTTGCTGCTGTAGGCTATAGCCTATTTTTCCGAACTTCGCCAACCTAAATCGGCTGTCGGCTATTAAAAAGACTGATCTTAATCTTTCGTCTCTTTAAAACTTTATTGCTTTTCGCAATTAAAAGATTAATGAAATATTTTGGGTGTGTCTAAATCAGAAACTTGCGAACAGAGTAAAATTCTCCCGTCTTTAAAATTACGAAATATTTTTTTTAATATTCTGTTCTAGAATTTTCGGAAAAACTTAATAAATTTTGCTTTTCCAGGACTGTTTCTTTTTATGTTTGCTATAACTCTATATATTTGTATAATTTTCTGATAAAAAAAACTATGCAATAACTTTTAGATATTACATTTTCATTGAAATCAGGTATTTTACTTAGGAAACGAAACTTAATTTTATGCTGCAAATGCACTCCCACAATAGCTATAAAATGGCAAGTCAAAGGTTATACATTATTTTGACAAAATCTTTTTTGATTATAAATTTATCCAAAAGCAGTGTTTTAATGAAAAATATGGACATAATGCGATGCCCAGTTTTCTTACTAAAATTACATAATGGCTTAGATTTTCGCTATCTTCGAACTCGTACTTTTTTTTTGACACATCGAATCGATGAATGTTTCAAGTTGATCACAGGAGAAACATTGAAACATAAAGGAATAGAAGTAATCTTTCATGAAAAACTTTTTAAGCATATTTGTTGAATGTTTTTCCGGCTATCCGATTGAAAGGTCTCCACTCAACACGGCTGATTTCCATCGTAATTTTGAAACACGAATAAATGACGAAGTTTACACCTGTTTTGGAAACTACTCGGCACACTTTCGTTAGATTGATTGATTGGTTGTTTATTAATGTCGCACTTAGAAGCAACACGATGGCTATTGAAGACGGACCTCGTAACTTTGAACTTCAGTCAGGTGGCGATGATTACATCTTATTGTAAATGTCGCACACGCGTTCGTTTAATAGCAACTCCCTTAAAATAGTGATGGTTCTCAGTTGTTACTAGTACAAAAGTTTATTATTTTATTTTATTTAAATCCCTAAAATGCCTTCAAGAGGATCATAGCAGCAGAAAAATTATTAATTGTTAAATTAAATATCAGATGAGGTTGATGATGGAGATATATATTACGAAGGCGCCAATAATTATGACTTGGATGTACAAAATAGATTAGCTATGTTCTAGTGAAAGTGATTAAGACCAATAATTAGACAGTATTGCTTGTTTTGTGTTAAAATTTAAGTTTTTTTCTATCGAATTTGACGGGTTTCGTAACTTTTTGTTAAAATTTTCAATTATGTTAACAAAAAATTTGTACAATTTTTAAATAAAATATTGAAAAGTTATAGATGTTTCGAATTTTAATATTTTCCCCAAAATTTAGTGCCACATCAAGCATGCGTATTATACACGCGTGCATATTATAGTCAAGATTTGACGATAATTGAGCAGAGTAAAATAACTGCTCCACTTATATATATTTGGAAAATGATTATTCATAGACTCGAAAAAACTGTATCTTACTTTGAAAATGATTATTCATTGACTCGAAAAAACTTACCTTGTAAATACTTTCGGGATTATTTTTATTGATTAATCACAAATATGTCTGGTATTATTAATGACGTTATTTAGTCACAACCTCATTCACTTAATTTCCCTGACATACCACTGACCTCGGCCATCTTAACATCTAATTAAATAGTCAATAAGTTCAAAATTCCAAATGAATATACGTAAGGGGAAAATAACACACTTGATTATCTATCAAAGAATATGCAAGACAACTCTCTCTCGAATCCATCTTAACTCACTTAATCCTAGTTTATGTACAAATAATGAAGTCTTAGTATACCAAATCGCTCATTCCGATTCAAGCATTTCTCGATTATAGTTGATTCGACTCCTATTATTCTGATCACGGATCACTGCCAATTATTTTCAATATAAACGATTAGTTACGATAATTCACTCCAATCTGCAAAGCCTATCAGCTCTTGTCGCTTTCCTCTATTTCCTTTCAATTCTATTTCGCTTATGTATGACTATCTCTAATTAAGTTCAGTACTCCTCTTATCTTCATTTGATTTACCTAATCACGTTTCGTTTTGGATGGAAAGAGTTGCTTTTCTATGCAATTCAAATTACCAAAAGGTTACAGAAGTTAATGAAGAAAAAATCGCGAACAGCCCAACGTCTATTTGATTTCGTCTAATGGGATTGTTCCGCTCGATGCTCTTTTCTAGATTGTTTATCAACGTCATACTTTGAAGAAACATGATGGTTATTGATGGGGTACCTTGTAAACTAGAAACCAAGTCAAGTGATGAGGATGACGATACCTGAAATGGCACTCCATTCTCTAAGCAGCTCCCATACCACGACAAAGTGAGGACTTGGACCCCGACCAGATTTAAAGAGCATGGTGGTTTTTGTTTTGTTTTTGGCATCAGGACTCGAACTCACGACTCGACTGAAACAATGGTGGCCACGAGCTCGTGATCATAATAATTCAACTATTGTGTGTGGTTACTATTTGTGACGGAATCAGACAAGAACTTAGACTTCAATTTTTATCACCAGATGTAAGTATCGTGTATAACCTATGGATTTCTGAGATACAAGAAAATATTCGAAAAAGGAAGAAACCTATTAAAGAATTAAATCTTAAGCATAAAAAATATTATTTCATAACAAAAACCCTTAATGTTAAACATGATGTTTAAATACCGGCATAAGAATTCCTTAACTGGCGAAAGTGAAAAATATTAGTTTAAGGTTAAACATAAAATAATAGTTAAACCCAGTTCCGTTCAATGCTAAATACAAACAAAAACCAAAAGTTCTTTCACGCGTGCACCTTGAATTAACCAGACAGAAAAAAATAGTTTTCAAAAAGAAAACTAATTTATTTCTCACACTTGATTTAGAGAGAACAGCTTTAGAGCAGAGACACTTAAACGAAAAACTTCAGTGGCGCTTTTTTTTCAGAACGTAAAAGGAGAAGTTCTGGGAAAGGTCGTCGGGTTGACAAGGCCGTCTCCGTCGTAAAGATCTCCTCTATGTCCTTAATAGGGCAATGGGGTCGAAGAGCGACGCAATAAACGAACATTTCCGATCACGGATGCAAAAGAGTTACACAATGCTACATATACACGAAAAAAAAAACAATTAGCTCGTTTCGATTGTAGAGTTTCGCCACTTAGTCCCCAGGTAGTGTGCTACTTCATTAATTTGGCGAATCGGAAAGATATCGTTTTAAGCAAATCTGTTATTAATGACTTGAGAAACTATCCGCTTAACAAAGTGAAAGTGTTCAAAACTGATAATGTATAATACGTATCAATGTACTTTTCAGATGAATTTTGATTGATGTAATAGCAAATAAGGCTGTGTCTTGGAGTAATATTGAAAAATAGGAACCGAAAATGAAATATTCTATCCAACATAAACAGGCTCGAACATTAATTTTATAACCTCACTTTGCTATCACTTGAAGAATAGCATATTTTATAATACTACTCATTTTTATTTGAATTAATCTGTTTATTCTGATGGGGGGAGGGTTAAACTTCGTGTTCAAGGGGGAAATGGAGTCTAGGAACATTTTAAAGAGACTCCATTTTTAAAAACGCAATTTTTTTGGTTCATGATGCAGTATATTTAACATATAGAAATTTTAAGAGTAATACTGCATCATAAAAACGGATGTATGCTTCACAACATCACAAACTTATTGAAAATTGGAACAATTTTCGACCTGAAAATATGTCCCAAACTTCGATCGTGTTTTTTTTTTAAATTAGGTGAAGACTACTTTAAGATAACTGACACTTCTTCAAGGAAAAATGAGCTTATTTTTCGTAAAGTTAAATAATCTTGACATTTTTTAAAATTAAAAGCAACGGAAGTCACTGTTAAACATTGATATATATGTTTACTTAAGTATTTATTCATGTAAAGAAAATCATATATATGCATAAATAGTTATTTATGAGAATCACTAAATGTACTTATATTAGTAGGTTGTGTACTTATATTGAGGTACACCTTGCATAAAATTGACCGCATTTATAGCTTTCAAACCTTGGAGAGCATTTATGAATACGTATAACATTCTACATTGAGCATAATTATAATTTTAAATTTTATGTTTCAAATTTCTCTTAATTTTATAAAAGAATTGCTCCACGTCTAACATTTGTGAGTGTTTATAGGAGGAAAATTAAGTTCAATGTATAGAAAATATGATTTTATTATGTAGAAAATATCAGCACCATGGAAAAAGTAGATTTTGGGGAAGTATAAAAGAATCTTTTGAGAAAAACGCTAATATGGATAATTTTTCTCTAAGGCATGGTACACATTTGTGTTGAAAATTCCTATCATTCTATCTATAGAAATCTCATGAATAATTTATCTATTTAATCAGTGAAGCACTTCCTAATTTTTAACAACAATTTTTTTTTTTTTAAAAAAAAAGAAGAATTCACAATTTGAAGTATTTTAAAGTATCAGTAAACTTAAGTACGTACATAGTTTTTTTTTTTTTATTATTTTTACAGATTTCTACCAATAAGAAGTTAAAATAATCCATCAGATTTAACTGTTGAATGAAAAAAACGCGCAATGAGGAACAAGAATTAACAAAATTACAAGAATAAAAGTTGTAAGAAAAAAAGTGTATGACGAAGAGTTAGCTAGGGAGTTACATCCACCATTATTAAATGAACCAGATCTCTTCCTCATAAATAATGTGACATGCTATTCAAATCAATTTGAGTTTAAAGAATGTTTTTAAAACTTATTTTTATTATTATCGTTCATTTTAACATAATTTTATACTTCTACTGTGGCAATGCAAGTGGGCAGTTTATATCAGTGTTAGTTTTGTATTCATTAAGGAAATCGAATATTAATCGTATTATTATTTAATAAGTTCTGATATATTACAAAGATGTATATTCTATCAGAAAATTATAATTAAGAGGAAAGTAATCTTACCGGTGCAAAAAAAATTTTTGCGAATTTTCGCAATAATTTTTTACAAAAAAAAAAAATCAGTTTAAAAAATTTCTTTTTAAGCCACAGGTAAAACTCAGAGCTAATTGAAAACTAGATGCTACAAAATTCAAAGGTTACAGTTATTTTTTTTTTTTTTTGAATTAACAAAGAAATTAAACAAAGCTTAATTTATATTTTTCACTCATATTAATAACGAAAAAGGAATTTTTCATCACAATTTATCCAAAATATTAAACTTATATTTCTTAAAACTACGTCTAAATAAACATTTTCTTTATTTTAAATACTTTTAAAAATAAAATCTTCATAACTCATAAGCAATTATAAATATTTTTTTCTTTTTTTTTAAATTCGTATATATTTTATAAAAGAATCGAAAAATATGCAGTGTATATTACAGTAAGAACTACTTCTAAACACAAATCGTCTGCAGAGGTTGACTGATTGAATATTTATTAACGTCGTAAGCTGAGAAGGAACACGAGGGCAACAATAACTTCGTTGTTTTGAGCCATGGTCAAGTAACGAGGACGACATTAGCATTGGTGTCTCACTCTCTTAATTTCTCCACAACGTCAACGTGAAAATTTTGAGCATCAACAAATTAATGCGCATCAGTCACGTTACACGATAGGTTTCTATAGAATCAGGACTCGAATTCCTAGACAGCCGTGTGTTCACGGCTCTCCTGAAATTCGCCCATAGAGTAGCAAAATATGTAAAGGATTCATTATACTTTCAATGAAAAAAGAGACCGCAGTAGCCGAGCGGTTATGGTGGCGAGCTGATGATGACGTTTCAGCCGAATCGTGGGTACAAGTCCTGATGCCTCTAAAGACCCGTCGTGTTAGCTGGGCTGATGCATGTCTGAAATCTGTAGAGGCTCTATGTCCTCACTTTGGGATGTTGTGACAATTCGGAGAATTGAGTGCCAACTCAGATGTCGTCTCATCACTTGACCAAGGCTGAAAATAACGAGATCCACCAGCAATTGCGCTCGTGTTGCTTTTAAGTGCGAAGTTAATAAGCAATCAATCAATGCAATGGAGAAAAATACTTATGCTTATTTTTTTTTCATTTCAATATTTCAAAAAGTTTTTATGTGAGCTAAATAATTTTGTTTTCTTTTTGTAACCAAAGACCTTCCAATAAATCATTACATAATAATACAAGTGAAGAATTTAAAACACATTGATACATATCCATCAATAACTAATTCGTCCCTCATGCCCGAGTTTTTAAAGGGGAAGACCCTATTCTAATGTCTGAAGATTTATTGCCCCAGAAAATAAAAGTAATCGAAATTAGCCATGAAACAACCGACAGTTCCCTCAAGGTCAAAAAGTTAACCGCAGTTCTCCTTATTTATAAATCGGTGTATCTATGCATTTAATCACCGGTAACACTATACACACACCGAATGCATTTCATTAGAAATGCACAGGAACACGAAAGCCCAACATTTTACGTGCTCCACGCATGGAGATTACTAACATTTCCTCCATGCACGAAGTGCAAACAACCATGTACGGTATTACAATCTTGTCAAAAGGTGATCACGAACCAACTGAAAGATTTACTTCTTCTGCTAGGTTAATTTTCTGCAGTCCTAAACTGGTTCGGGTGCGGGCCATATTAGTGAGAAAAAAAAAAGAGTTCCTTTTCTTTGGTGCCATCTGCAGATGTACCATGTTCTCGTTCATCAAGCGTAGAGCACGAATCTCAGATGAGTAGCCCACGATTGTTTGACCGAGAACAGGGCATCATTCATTTGTTTTACTCAAACGAATGGGCCCTGCTTCGTATTTTAAAGAGTTCAGTACACTTTAAAATTGCACGATGCATTCATTTTTGTCAAAGGAGGGGATTGGATATCGGTGATGGAACACGACAATCATCCACCGATTTTTTTTTTGCTTTTACATTTCTATCTAAAACGGTGTATGCTCTTTTGTCACCGATAAGGTCTTTTGCGACGTTTTTCATACGAAGTGGTACTGAATTACTACTGATGAAATATTAATTTTTTCTTTTAATTAGATAAAGGGGCCACGGTATCCTAATGGCCATGGTCACGAACTCGCGGCTGGCGTTACTTCCGTTCGACTCGTGAGTTCTAGACTTGATACCGCTAAAATCCGCCATGTAACGGAGCTGATGCACGTTAAAAGTGCTGAAGCTCAAAATCTATCTGTTTGCGTGGTGTGGAATTTTGGAGCTGGGGTACCAGCTCAGGTGTCGTCGTCTTCACTTGACCGATGATCAAAATCCGAGGCCTATCGCTCGAATAGCAGCGACGTTAATAAACAACCAATAAATCAAACATTAGTTAGATTAATATTCAGAACAGCTAAAAGTAACGTTACACTTGAGTAAAAAAAAAGGATTATTGGTAATGGATCTTGTAATTTTCACCAAAATTATATTACGAGTTTGACACCTGAGTTGACATCCTATTTCCCCCATCCCAACCTTCTCAACATGACAACGGGAGGACTTGATTTAACATGCTTCGCTACAAGGCGGGTCTTTAGTGGCATCGGGAATCGAACCTGCGACTCGACTATCATCTATTTGCTGACCGTATATTTCTGAATGTCATCAGGTTTCAAAAGCGTAATGCAGTGTTACACTTTACACCCAGCATTCTTATTCAGGCTCAAGCTTGGCTAAGAGGAGGAGGAGGCAGGTTGTCTGAACTCACGGTGTGCTCTGTTCCTTACGATGTTCCAGCGGGTAATACACTCTTCAGCTCTTGATACTGTCCAGTCTAAGAAGAGTTAGTTTTTGTTCCGAGCAAGCACAGAGATGTGTAAATGATGACTCGATTAAACAACTTTATCTCATTTAACTCATGAGGCATCCATCTGGGCTATTTATAGACCAATTCTAATTACGACGGAAATTATATTGCACAATAAATATTATTAAATGTATGAAAATGTATTGTTTTGTTCCATTTCACAAACGGACAGAGCTTTCCAGCAGAACTAACATTAACGAAGTTTTTGTGAGGGTTGGCCAAATATCACCCTTGTGCCTTAAAAACATCAGCCTTCTCAGCAACCACCCCAACCGTAGTATTTCATCAAAAATAAAAGTACGCACCTTAAAACACATTTTTTTAATAATTTAATCAGCTCAAGTCAGGGAAGCGAAAGAGATTGGACATTTTCATTCACTTGCAATGATGTGTTTTGGGAGATGGACGCATGCTTAATGAGACACAAAAATTAAAGAGGCTATCTCGACATGCGGCAGACAGGTTTTCAAATTTAGATTGGCATAATGACAGCGGTGGAAAAGCGAAGATTCACCATTTTAGACAGGTCCTATAATTTAACTGAGTTCTTCAACTCACGTTTATTAAAAAAGAATTGATAAAAAAAATTCCTCTTTCTAAAAAATCAAGGACTTTTAATGTCTTAAACAGTGTAACAGAAAAATTGGATATCTTAAGGGGCACTTGGATTCTTAACAGTCACTTGTGTCGTGATACTACTGATAAAATTAATGTTACAACAACGAATTATAGAATATACGTAGAGGTAACGTAAAGTTTTAATTATTACACTAAGAAATAATCGAGATATGAGAATAAAAGTGATTTTTCTTTATTAATTTTAGAATTAGATGTAAATTACAGCAATTCGTATTTTTGATTCGCTTGGCTTTAGGAAGCCATAGATTGAAATAATCTACAGAAAAAAGAAATCAACTTCTGAGTTCTACGATGATGGCCATCGAAAGGTCAAGAAACATTAGAAAAAATGTATGACTCTGGATGGCGACTATGTAAAGAAGTCTTAAGAGTAATAAATAAAATTTAATTTTCCATTTCGAGAGCTCTTAGTAAGAATTAAAACTTTACGATATCCCTGGAAAAAAATTAAAACTTCATTAAATAATCTACGGCTTCCTGAAACCGCACAAGTCAATATGAATAACTGTATCTTACAACATTAAGTACATAATGACAAATTAATAAGCAGAACAAATCTTATTCAAATATATCTCTGTTATTTCAAATAATAATTGAGCTTTAACCATACTCGCTCATAGCTGGTTTATTTCTTCTACGTTGCGTTCATTCAGTTTTTGTCTTCGAAAGGCGAATGCAGGAAGGCAAACGTTCAGGATGTAGTAAATACTGATTAATAACTACTGCTTTTATCAAGACTTATAGTACGAAATTTGGCAAAAAGTTTTTAAGAGCAATTGGTGTGAACTTGTTATAAAGCTATTCGGGTAAAAAAACTAAATCCGCTTTAATCATCGAGAAATACCTAGAGTATTTGTGTGCTTTTGGAACTGGTTCGAGGATTATTTGATGATTGACTAGATAAGATTCTTCTTGTAACTATAAAGTTCTTAATCCGCTTTTCTCACCGAGATTGATTGACCAAGCATCCCTAACAAAAATCTTAATAATTGGTAATAAATTAATATTTCTCAAAACCTCACATCTCACTTTTATCAAACATTTTATAGAGTACAGAAACGTTATTTGTATAATGTAATAGCGTTCTGTGACTTATCTAGAGCTGATGACGATTCATCTCGTAATTTTGAGTTTCAATTGAGTAAAGAAGACCACATCTGAGGTTTCCAAACTTTCACATCACGCCACGTATCGACTTGGTGTAACCGTCACTTTTGAAAAAAAAACCTCCAAAGGGGATTACTTTCTTTTGGTGAGTATCATGAGCCTAAGGTACTGAAGTGATCTTTTTCTTTCCAATGGGGTTTACTGTCTTTTGTAAACACAGGTGGCACGCCCCCGGAATACCCTAGGGATCCTTTTATAATTTCGATTCTTTTTGTCAACCAATTTTTACCTTTATAAAAAATTTTTTTCTTATATATAGAACACAATTACAATATTTGATGCAAAATAGTTGGATTTAGCTTTTGCGCCATAAATCTGAAATTTTACTCTCATTTTTTTTGAAGGAGCAACAATCCTCATTATCGTTATCAGTAGTAGAATAAAGGTTGGAGCCTACACTACTCTTTTCATTAGGCTGCTACCACTCTAGACAGAAATATATATATATATATATATCCATCCAATCTCTAAATCCATCTCCAATAGCCCTTGATTACTTATAAATGCAGCGGTAAATAAAACATTCAATCAATCTGAAACTTCTTAAGAATTCAAGAAATATTAATTTTAAGTTTTTGGATAGGATAGAAAAAGACAACCGGAATTGTTATTACAAGAAACAAATACAGATGTTAATAAAATTCTTTGGATATAATTTAATAAAATCGAAGCTTCTCTTAGAAGCTGCTGCCAAATATTCCTACCTTTTTTTTGTCATCCATGGATAATTTTCAGAAAAATGTCAATAGCTTTAACAATGTGTGTATGTTCTTGAGATTATCAAAAGAAAATTTATCACGTTACAAGAAAAAAAATTTGGAATTACAAATCCAATCTTCTTAAAAACATTTCCTTTATTTTTTATCGTTGTTTTACGAATGTTCATAACAGTTGTTGGTATCAGTCTGAGAGCAGTTTTTAATATGTGTTAGATTTGTTTAACTAAACATTTCTTCAGAGATATTCAGTGGACTATGGGCAGCTTACTTATTATTTCGAACACGGCCATGTGACTCAAATAAGATATGAGTTCGAAACTTTCTCGCTAATTAAGTGAGAACTTATCAGATTTTTCTCGTGCAGAAGTTTTCCTGATTCCAGATCCTACATATGCCCACATGATTTTAGAATATGACCTATGGTGGAATAAGGATTCTAATTCACCACGCTCTAGCTATGAAGTTCTTGCCATGCTCATCACAAGCAATTTCCAAGAAAAGACTGAATTCAAGCGAAAAAAAAATCCTTTACTAAAGGACTTTTCAAGATAAACTGACACTTAGTATAATATATATAAAACAAAACCCCAGAAGAATCTATTGCAACCAATTCTATGGCAGTTTAGTTACTGCTCAAAAATACTGTTTTATTTACTATTTTAAGTTGTGCATAATTAAGAAACACTGAGGAAAAAACCTTGTAGCAGTTTTCTCGATAGGAGCAATAACTTCGCTCCCGGATAACATCTTAATTTATTGCTGTCATAGGTTGGTTGTAAGTTTATTTATAAGAAATCATGATGAAGTTGGAGAGTTTTTTGGGGATGACAGCTTTTTTGAACTATATATATTCTATAAAACTAAACAATCAATCATTCTGAAAGCTTAGACATTTAATTACTAAATTTATATTAATTAATTTAAAACTAAGATTGTTTAAACAGTTTTTCCTGTATTACTGCCAAGTTCTTCTAAGCGTTTGATATATAGATAAGCTGTTGACATAAAATGGTGTAAGAAATTAGTAAATATGCGGTACATAATGTAAAATAAGTGAAAAAACATTGATTAATATAAAAAATGTTGAAGAACGATTGAATAATTGGACAAAACCATTAAAATATATATCAAATCTATTTAAGGTCCAGTTATTCATCCTCAGAAATAAAAGTAAAAATTTTAAGCATCTTATAGAAGTAATAGAATGTTTTATTTCAACAGTACGCTCTGAATTGTTCTTCATAGTAATGTACCATTACATGATAATGCGTATACTTATTAAATTATTACTTATCATTATATAAATTAATAGGATGGAAACTGAGCACAGAAAGGTTAAATTTATCTTTTTTTATACCACACATTCTTTCACACACATAAAAGTATTTTTAAAAACAAAAATATTCTCTTAGTTTGTAAGGTGTGAATAAATAGATGAACTTAATAACTAAAAAGAAAATCAAGAGATATGCAGGTACATGTTTAAGTGGTATGAAACATAACAGGAAAAGAACAGCAATTTTATAAAAAAAAAATACAGCAAAGAAGGGAGAGGAAAATAATTAATAAACTTATACTACCATGATTGAGTAGGTTGGAAATATAAATAATTACGCTGTATTTTTCGTAATTATAAGGATGAGTTAACATATAAGACATGTTCAAACATAAATATTCATAAGTAGTAATTTAGCTCCGAAGTAATTAACTAAAAATTCTCACAAACTAATTAAATGATCTTTTCAATATTCATAACATCTTTCATGAATAATATCTTTTCGAAAGACCTGCCTTTAGAATAAGCAAAGTAATTTATCTTAATAAAATATTATGCAGCCTCTGATTGAAATATTTAGATTTAATACAATTAAAAAATTAACACCGCTCTTCAAGTATATTAAATTTATAAAGCTTGAAAAACATATATTTCGTTTAAAAATAATACCAATATTGATAGTTTATAATATATCAAAATTAGTTAAAAATAAGAAATTAAGAATTTTTTTAGATAAATTACTTATTATTTAACACAAATAATCTTAATGAGATATTACAAATATTTTTGATTAAAATATTATTCGAAAAAAAATTATTATATTAGAGAGTTTACAACAAATGTATTTTAACAATATTATGTACTCTTTATTCATTCAAATATTATATGACAGTATTTTTCAAAAACGTTTCAGTGAACTTAAAGAAAAACTAAAATAGATTCAACTAGTGTAATTGAAATTTGAAACTTACATGTTTTCAAAAATGCGTAATGTTTTCTTTAGTTAAATGACTAGAAAACATCTGAGGCTTACAGAGATAATTAACTTATTTTTATTATTAAATTAAAAGCATTAATATTATTTTAATGTCTCAGTCAAGAAAATCTCGAACGTTAATTGCATGTTATGTATGATTATTATGAGAAAAGAATCATCAAATTCACAAAACTTTTTATCAAAATAATAAAGCATAAAAATAATTTATCTATAAAAAATATTAATTTTAATCATGTACGGATATTGACAGAATTCATTTCTAAATATTAAATCTTGAGTTTAATTAGCGAAATACATAAATAATATTGATGTCGTTGGATCTCATCTATACAGCCAAAAACCTCTTGTATAATAAAGTTATTATTGATACCTGCTTTCACCAGTAACGAATTCAAATTTCAAAAAAGTAGCACATCATTAAAAAATTTCTCTTAAAGATATCTTATTAGATAGAAGTAAAAAATTAATTGATGGATTGATGTATTATTTAAATTTTTATGTGTTCAGGAATCTAAGAAATTACTAGAAGTAGATATAAAGTATTCAGAAATTTTCAAACAATTGAGGAAGCACCATTTTAGTTCTCAGAGTTTCAAAACACGTTTTTTTTCTTAATTCAGATTTCTGCTAGTTATGTAGTGAGGCTATACGATTTTCTGAATTCCTTCTTCTAATTCATATTCTATTTAAATGATCAAAATTACAATTTCATTTAAAAAGAATTTTGTTTCTGCATTTGTTTTTAATACTTTATCAAAACATAATCCCATGCATTATATTGTTCTTTTTTTATTAATTCATAATGTGTTACGAAAAATTATAATAATAAAAGCTGTTCAACTTAAAGATTTTTAAAACACACACACACACATATATATATCACAATTATTTTTTACAAGACTGAAATTGACTTATAATATATACTAAACATAGATAGTTTTATATTTGCTTTTAAAATTAAAACTAGTGAATGTATTATTTATGGCATTATTTATTTATGAAAATCAAAATGAAGTTTAAAAAAGTTATTTACATGTAGAACTATTATATATCTATAATATTTTTAACATTTATATTTTTGAATTCTTTAAAATAATTTTATGTATATAAGTGAAAGAATTGTATACATGACCTATATACACATTTAATGGCTTTTTTCAGAGGTCTAGATATGGGAAGTTAAAGAGGTACTATAAACTATATAGTATTATACATTTCCATGTTCTTAAATTAACAGTAATTGAGACTGATTTAGATTTAATACTCACTCGAAACAAATTTAAAGCAATATTTTAATTGTGTTATGTGCTAGTACATTCTATACAAACATTTCAAAATTTTCATTCGAAGAACAAAATAATTTTCTTATCTTTCAGCTGTAACTAAAACAAAAATAACACAGGAATGTATTTTCTCTCATGAGTCATCCAAACGAATGAAGTTACATTAAATCATATACACTTATTTAGAATAAGAGCATTGCAAGACAAGCGAAGCTGCTACTTCGTATTTATATTGCTTGTGACAGGAAACGTTTGTTAACAATAAAAATGTCCTATAACATTCTTTTTTATATGTAACATGGCACCAAAAGTCTAATTGCAAAGTATACATTGGCACGATATAATACAGTAACACACAGCCGAAAATCTATATACAAAATTCAATTAAATGTAAGAGTTTTTTTTTTACAAGCTGTTGTTTCCATTGACCAGAGAAAAAGTTCTTTAGAATGTTCTTTCATGTGAAAGGAAGAAGAAATATGAAAACATGTGATTGTAAAGAAACAAATAGTGAAATGCTGAAAATCAATTAAGTTAAGCTGCCCTGGATAAAAAATGAAACTAAAATGAAAACAGAGGAAAAAAAGTTCCACCTCTAATGTTTTTAAAAATGTATCAACATACCCGTAAGATCTTTAGTAAAGAAATCTGAAGAAACCAAACTCCTCTAGAAACAAAAGAATGCCTTCTAATTTCAAAATTCCAATTGTTCTGATTAATGAAGAGTTCAAATTTGTTTGTTATTGTACGGCGTAAAATATTCCAAAAAAGTCCATAAGGAAAGCACACAAATAAACCTTGTTAAACTGTTGATTGATGTAAAACACAAATTAAAGCTAATCCATATTATCTTAAGCACATTTGACTGTAAACACTGATAGCACTTAAAAGCTTGTAGAACTGTACATTTAATCTGTATTTATGGTTCCCTAGAAGGTTTTCCTCTTATTCTCCATTTCAGCCAAGAAAACTTAGTGTCCTTTGGCATCGAATGCCTTCTTTTGATGTCACTGTGCTTTTTAGAGTCAACAGGGACTTTCGGTGGTTTTTTTCGATTTACTTCAGAAGCCAAAGGCATTATTTCGTCTTCTTCGTAGATATCCCCATTTCGGTATAAGTCTATTTTTGAACCTTTATGACCTCGCTGGTTGATTCTCTTCACCATTCGAGGAGGACGAGTTGGAGTCATCATTGACTGACTTCTGGCAATGGAACTACTTACTCTATCATCGTTTTCAGATGACTTTTCTGGATGACTGACACCAGGTATGTACATGACCAGAGGACGTCTATGTCTGGAAGATTCACTTTCGGAACTAGCCGCTGAGATATCTGACGAGGCTACAATCCGGCGTATGTTTGGACTACTACCGGAATGATATCTGCTGTTGCTTAGTCCAGAAACGGAACTGTTGCTTCTTCTAACAGCAGCTCTCTGTCGTGCCTGGTAAGCCGCTGCTAAGCCTCCTCTGACACATAAAGGATCACTTTGTACAGAAGATGGGTCTTCACGCTTCTTGGTTTTTTTAGAAGATTTATCTTTTATTTCTTTTCCATTTACTAATATTTTAACGCCACTTGTATTTGGTACTGATTTTTGCTTTTCTTTGTTTTTCATATGTCTGCGATCCAAAGTGTAAGCTCGAGGGCTAGGCGGTGGCAATTTCTTACTAGCTTTTTCTCTACGGTCAACTGTATAAAATCTCTCACTACCTACTGAGTTACCAGCTGGATAAGAAACCTCGCTTTGAGCCATTTCTTTGCGGTAATCTTCATCTGCATCTCGGTACCATAATCCACTTCCGACATTATTCGGACCGTTGCTTTCACCATCTGATCTAGGTACATTTTCATAAGATATTTCTCGTTTCTTATAGTCTACTTCTCTCATTACTGAACCTGCGACGCCTCCATTTCTTTTTTGGTCGCCATTGCTAAGACTACTGGCATCTGAAATTTCCTCTTCCACCATCTCTTGGCGTACTTCAGCTATATCCCTGTGATTTCTACCCCTTCTTTTTTGTCGTTCAACTGCTTCAACATCACCATCCACATTGTACCAGTCTTCTTCATAATAAGGTGATTTATGGCTCCTTTCGATGGTGTTGCCTAATCGAAAACCGAAAGATTTTTTGGAAGTCTTAACTAATCTTTCGCCTTTGTCCTCGTAATAACCATCTTCTTCTATTTCATCCTCTATTTGCTGGTGGTTTTTTGGAGGTGGACCAATATATAAAGGTTCCGAACGAGATTTAAACAATGAACCGATTCTTCCATCCTCAGAGAATAAATGTTTTTTCTTCTCTTTTTCACCATTCTTTTTCTTTTTTGTTTTATCTACTTGACTATATATGACACTGTTTTTGCTATTATGAGCATCCACCTGACTTGATGAAATCTGATCTTTATGTTTTGTCTTTTCGATTTTTGGCACGTTACTAAATGCAGTTACTGTACCGTTTCTGGGACGTATGATCTTGTACTTTCCAAATCCATAAAGCTCTTGAGGTTCATCTGTAGGCACTTTATTACATTGTATACCTTTGTCTTTTGTAGCTGATCGAAAATGCCGCAGCCATGAATCTTTTTGTTTTTTTGATAGTGTATCCTTTTTATCTGGATTGCGAATAAATAATTCATCGGTGGATACTCCTTTGTCCAGTTTTTCTTCAGGAGATGGTTTATCATCTGCATTTAAAAGATCACTTTGAGATTTTGCTTTCCTTCTTATTACTGTCGGTGATGGCTCTTCGTAAACAACAATACGCTTATTATTTCTCCAAAGTTGATGCTTTTCTCCAACTGTTGACATAAATTGTCCTTTATCCGTGCGAGAGGTAGCAGTGTTGACATCAGTGGTATCGAAAAGTAATTGATTACCAGTGTCCCAGGCTTCAACGTGATATTTACCTCTTCTGTTTGGATCATCACCCTCTTCATAATAATATCCATTAGCATCATCTCTGTTGTCACGTCCACGAGATATATCCATGCCACCGTTGCGTTTCACCATTGCATGAGGAGGTTCATCACCAAATAGAAAGGTATCATGTCGTGGATATGGTGACTTCACTTCAGTTTCGGAACCATCAGATATTACAATTTCGGTTTTATAAGAGCCTATGCCAGACTTGGAATTAATACCATCATGAGATTTATCTCTGCTTTTGGATCCAGGAGATTCTCTGTGGAATGTATGATGATCATCGTTTTCATTTTTGTGATCGTCCATACCAAACATCACTTTTACGCCATTGACAATATGATTCTTTTTCGATCTGGGAGTGGTAAATAGTCCCTCAGGTTGCGGTGGTAAATTCGCTGGTAGATACTTATAAGAGTTTGTTGGTGGAGGTGGTGGAGGTGGAATAGGAATGTGCTTGGGAGTGGAGTGTTGTCTAGGGGATCCTGGTGGCGACATTGGTGGACTTCCTGGTTGATCCTCAAAGGAACGTTGTCGTTGCAGTACAGCTTCCTCGTTGAAACGATTCACAATCTTTTTCACATAATTTTTCCTCACCTCTGGTGGGTCTGATGGCATCTGACTCGGGTGAAGAGGCGTGAACTCGTTTCCCAATAGGGCCGTTCGACTCGAAGAATCAGATTTGCGATTCGGTGTCTGAGTTCCACACTCTGATGTGAAAACCGGATAATTCAAAACAGATGGATTAGGGTGGTAACTGATAACGTCATCGTGGTGATAACCGTTGGTGTCACCTCCCACGTCGTTTCCGTAATAAATCACATTGTTCTTAGGTCGAAACTCATTCAGATCTGGCGATTGTCGATGTTTATTTTTGTACACCTTGAACCAAAATCTTTTGCCAGGACTGCCAGGTATTTCATCGGATCCATTCACAGCAGAAGACCCGTTCGCCTCGTGGGATTCATTGTACGGACCCGCGTCGCCTTTCTTCGGTCGCGGGTACTTTTTGACTCGAACCGCCTTGTTGAAGCTCACCTTCTTGTTGCCCGTGGCGGAGCTTTGGGAGGTATTGGAAGCCGCAGAGGAGTCTGAGCGAGTCGATTCGTTGCGAGTCACCCCACGCAATGCCGGAGACGAAGTCAGAAGAAGACTGGCGGGCATATTACTGCTTCTTTCTCTTTCTCTCTTTATTATTATTATTTTTTGTTCGTGAAATTTATCGAGTTTTCATTTTCGGTTTTTCGTTGGAAGCTGTAGCGTAACTTTTTTTTCCTACTTCTTTTCGTTTTTTCGCCCACCGGGATTATGAACGGTCCATGGCCATTGCTGTGATGTCTCCCACCTCCTTCTCTGGGCAAGGTGTGGGACGATTAGGCGTCGGCTTATTGAAGAAGTGTTTCTACTTCGTCATGCTGCAGTGACGAGTTCTGCAAGAGAAATGAATAGATTTAGTCTGACGTAGCATTCACCGTAACAAAAATAGGCAATGTACTAACTGAGACACTTCCATACTAAAACATGTCGTGTTACCTATTTATGACCAGATGTTTGCTTATTTAAGTTGCAATAAGTGACTCATAATTACTGAGTGATTCATAATTCATAACTAGTTTTAATAATTCATAATCATATTTAGAAAAGTATTAGCAAGTAACAAGAGCAAATTTCGTTAATGTTTTACAATGATTATAATATTTTTCCAATTTCTTTAGGGACAGTTTAGTATTCTAGTATTAAAAGGGAAGAAATTACTTCTTGACTAGATATTTTCTTTTCTATGTTGTTACATAACATTTATATACAGCTTTATATGCTAGATGTACATAGTTAGCTTTTCGTACTTAAATTTTAAAGAAATACATGTTTTGACATAAACTGAAAATTTATAATTTTACCCCTATGTATCTTTTTCTTTATTCTAATTTAATATAAAGAAGCTCTTTATTGTATATCAACATTGAATTATAACATAGGCCCAGTCATATATATATATATCATAATTATATATTCAATAGATAAAATTCTACTTTTTAAATAAAAAATAAACATTTTCTTGACTATATTTTTTATTTCATTTTAAGATTCAGAGTAACCAATGGAATAAAAAAAGAAGATAGGGAGATTCTTATAGTATCTTCGGAAAAAAGTTAAGCAATATTTACTTATACTTTTTGCCTTAGAAAAATTTCTAATATTAATCATTTTAAATAATCAAAATAACAAATCTTATACTTCCAGTAATTTAAAATAAAAAATATTTTCAATATTTTTAGTTTTTGATAAAAATTATCGAATCACTGTGAATGTAAATTGATTCAACTTAAAATTTAATTCTTTTCTCCTTAAATTTGATAATTTTATCTTTTAAGTTTCTATCGGTAAAGAAATACTTTCATAGATTACATCTGTTAGTGTATTCATTTTTAAATACTTTAAGAGAAAAACGCAATAGACATTGATTTAAATACTTTTCAATTTGATACATCGCATTTCTGGAATAATTCAAAACGATGAGTATATATTTAATGAATATTTTTTTTTATCCTTTAACATTCTTTTATGTATACAAAATTAATCCTTTGTCTCTAACGCATATCTTTCATTCATGACCATGAATGCGATTTCATTCATGTTATCTTTCTCAGATACATTCAAGAAAAGTCAATGTTTGACGAAACAGCTAATGCCATGTCAATCATCTTTCACATTCTTAAAGTAATTTTACGGTTCATTAACAAAGAGAATAACATCCTCTTTAAATAAATTTAATTATGTTCATTGATAATTGAGGTTAAGAAACCAAAGGCACAGTTTTAGAATGAGTAAAATATATTTTCCCATGTTTTTTCTAAATAAATATTATTCAAAAATAGTTTGCCTAGATTAAAATAATATTTAACAGGCAAATAAAACTCAATTACGTAGTCTTTTGTTCAGAAGACAATTAAAGAATTTACAATTAACAAATTTGCTTTTAACAAATATGATCCATTCCTACTGCCCTTTATTCTATTCATAGTTGGCGATATTTATAATTCAAGCGCATTTAATGCAATTTACATAAAAAAATTTCAAATGCCTTTCTTTTGAAACAAATAAAGATAAGAAAAAAAAAAAAACTTTTAAAATCAAACTTTTATTTAAAAGTGGACTTTAAGGTATAAAACTATTTCTTAATGTAAAATAATATACAATTTATATGAATTTGAGGTGTGCTTGACCAGGCTACTTAGGTAATTACCGATAAATTAAGTACATTACCGACTTATTTTTATATCAGACCAAAAGAAGTGTTAACAGCTCAAGCTTTTATAAATTAAACATTACTTTACAGCAAAAATTATTTTTATTACTTTTAGTTCACTTTTAAATAAAAGCTTGAATAAAAAAATTTGTTTACTTATACATATTTAATTATATTTAGTCTGAAGATATAAGACTAAAAAACGCGAATGGATGCGAGCAAAATTTAAATTCAATTTCACATTATTAAGTGCAAGGCCCGAGCCTGCCCCTCTTTAGTCCGTAAGTGCTTGGATATACCATAGTTTTATATTGCATTCGGAGGTAGAAATATCAGCTCTATTGTATGATAGGAAGTGAGTTGAAATTCGAGTACAAATTTTGAACTAGGAGACAGATATATTGCATACATGCATATGAACGTAGCATTGTATTGCTATCTACAGAACTGTAATGTTATCTATTTATAAAACAATATAAAAACACTAATGTAAAATAGCTATTTAAAGCAAGAAAATAGCGTTTTCTGGAGAGCATAATGATAATGTATATATTATTTAATTAATGTTAGTTTTTTTTTTTTTTTTTTTTTTTGCGAAGTGAAGACATTATAAAGTATTTCGCTATCCCATTCAGTCCCAGATTCATGCGAGGACAATTTTAGTTCTTTGAAAAGCAGAATAATTTAAGTGTCTGAAAATTTATGTAATGAGGGATGTTTAAAATAATTAGCTTATTAGTTAAATACTATTATTATTCAACAGCGTTAATTATAATCCATATTAAATGGTTTCGATATTGCCGATACCCTTTCATAGAAAAAATAATTTATTAAAACTGAGAATAAAAAACAACAACTTTATTATAATAATATATATGTCGAAAGAGTAAAGAATATTTTGTCTATTATTGAAATTTTACAAGAGAGTAACTAAAAGGATATTTTTCTTTATTAACTTGCTTGTTAAGGAATATTTTTCAATACTCCCTCGTACATTTTATTTCTTGGAATACCGACTTTTGCTCGTTGCTTTTTAAAACTTTACTTTGATTACTATTCTAGAAATGGTCATTCATATCATATATATATATATATATATATAAAGAGAGAGAGATACACATGTATATATTCACTTCTATTTACATACACATAAAAAGCACTTTCCTTATTACATATTTTCATAGCATCAACATTTCATCAACAAACATGGCGCCGTACATAAAACTTAGAAGATTTGGTCTCAGGTGGGCGAAAGCGAAAACTCTACTACAGAGACTACCTCTAGTGGAATAAAGTTGCAACAAAAGTATAGACAAGAAACTAATTTCAGAAAACGTTGATTTCGCTCTTTCCGTGAATCGTTTGAAAAGTATCACATGAACAAATAATATACTACGATTAGTTAATTAATAATCAGTCCAAAAATTAGTAAATTTTTAAATATTACGTTACAAATTCAATAGACATTTTCAGAGATGAGCAATATTTATGAAACCTATAATCATGAAACATCGGATACCAATGCAAATTAGAAAAAATCAGAATAAATTCCAGGACGCCAAAAACAAATTAACGATAAATTTTTTTATTGATGAAAAATTATAATGAAAAGGTTCTAAAAAAGCAAATTCTTAAAAATTCATAAAGTCCCTGAATTGATTGCAGAAGAAAATTTAAATAAACAATCAGTGAAACTTAATAACTTAAAAGGCAAAATAAATCAGAGAGCATATTTTTTAAATAAATAATTAATTAACATAGTCATATTATAAAAAATAAAAAAAAATCGAATAAATTTAAATTTCACTGTAGCGGTTAAATAATTATTTTCAGCAAAGATTTTCTACTCATTTATTTATGCCTTGACATAAATTAGAGATAACTATTTTCTGTACTTTACTCACAAAATGTAAAGAATTATTCATAAGATATAGGTGTTTTTTTTTTAGCGGTAACATTTTACAAAAACAAATTCGGGCTCTTTGTTAATATTTTCTCCAGAACTGTTTACGCTTTTTTAACCAGCACTCTTATTTACTGACCTCATCCGAAAATGCAGAATTATCAAAAAATAAAAGTTGTACTACATTTCTGGAACGGATGATGCTTATATCGAGGATTCGAGGTAAGGAATATTTATAATCATTACGTAATCATCTCGACCTACGTTCCAATGACATAAATGCACCTGAACTTCAGAGTTTTTGAGAAACAACACGTGGAATTATTCACAAAAATATGGATTAGATCCAAGGAGAAAAATATTTTAATTTCATTCAAAAAGCTCAAAAGTCATTGTTAAATAAATTTGAAATAATAGTCTGAATATTTTGTAACGGTCTACTACGATAAGTTATTCGAATTGTGGTTTCTGTAAGTTATTCTAATTTATATATTTATGGAATTAATCTTCATTTTACGTAAACAAAATCATATGTAAGCAGCATCGGCATGTTGAAAAGAAACATGACATAATTCTCATGAAGTTTCGATAAATGCCAGTCAATTGAAGAAAAATAATTTCATAAATTTCTCTCTTTCAAGATAGTTTTACAGATTTACGTTTAATACGAGTTTCTTATGGAAGGAATATAAAACACTTTCAAATGTCAATAACAATTTGCGGGAGCATTAAAAAAGAAAAAAAAATTAGATCTGCGTTTGAGTTCACAATGTTTTTTATGAATCCTTTAAAAATGATTTAATTACCATTCAAAGTTAATTTAAAAACGTACGCTGCGTCTCTTATATATATCCTTTTTGCGTCGGTGATATCATAGGTTTATGCGCTGAACTTTCAGTCATCATTTTAGGATGAAAAATTGATTTATTAATTTTAAAATATATTTAATATTAATTAATAACTGAATTGCCTTTACTGAAAGTGAATTAAAAACGTAATTTTTTATATTCTTTCAAGATAAAGAGAACATGTTACAAAAATGCCTTGTATGTATAATTTATCTTATGAATTATCTCCTTTCAGAACTCAAACATATATAATATAAGGAACATTTTTCGAAAATTCATATAAATCATTTTGCCATAAATAGTAAAAATTAGGCACATTATTAATCCAACATGTTCGGGAACAATGGCCATGCCGGAACAGCGGTTGCGGTAGATTATCGAGCTTCGATATAATTTTAATGGGGAACCAAAGGTAAGTCAATCTAGATTAAAAAAAAATTAAAGCGATTGAAAGATCAATTTAATGTGTTTACGCACATTTTGAATTTGTGTGGACGATATAAATATGCAACTAAATATTTCGTCATTTTAACACCTGGAAAATTAAATTCAAACATTGATTTAATTCAGTATTCTTGTATTGATAGAAATGCAGCATAAAAGAAAAATTAATACAGTACAAGGATATTTTAAACAAACTATAACAAGCTACTCAATTGCAAGGGAATGAGAGTTACTCATAAGTAATGCTTACAAAAATATTTGACATAATGCTGCTTCTATGAATCAGATCTATAATACAAAAAAAAAAATCATTACATATTATACACAGATTTATGAAGCCTGCCGTGTTGTACCCGTATTTTTTTTAGAATTCGGCTTATTTTGTTAATGCATTAGTGAGTGAGGGAATGTAAAAGTTATTGGAGCAAGAGACAGATGTGGTTATGTTAATGCATTAGAAGCATGTTGCCTAAGCATTAAGTTTCATCTTCCATGGCTTCTTCATCCGATTCTACTTCTTACCATGGCCCTTTGTGGATTCACAAAGTTTCGTGAACCCACAAGAATTAAAACCCAAATCCCCACGAAAAATTGAATGACTCCGTATTATATGACGTGCCAAACCACCGAATGCCGGATTAAAGAACGCTTACTATTGTAATTTGACTTTTATTAGCGTCATAAAAGATGTGTGAAAAGGATCGTGTAAATTTGAGCTGTGGTCAAAAAACGAGGATGACCCTTGAGCTGATATCACATTCTAATTTTCGTAATAAGATAAAGAAATTTGAGAAAAAGAAATCACAATGTTGTTGATAATCAAATTTCATGATGTTGATCACAGTAGAAATGCGCCGAGACATGAAGTGGTTGTTAATTTTAATGATTATTAAATGCTATGTGATTAGAAAAGGTTTGAAAAAATATCTAATACAGTACTCTCTCGGTAATCCGACATATACCGAATCAGTACACCGCCAGATTACCGAAAACGCTAGATATAATAAAGAATGAAGAACAACAAAGAATGACGCTTTTAAACAGCAAAAGCTATGTATTACAATATAAAACTTAAAATAGTACGTGCAAATAAAATGTCAAACACGCAAAATAACTAAAACAAATGTAATGTTTTATTTTGTTCACCTACATTATTCTAATGAAAAAGAAAACATAAAAATAACATCTGCAAATCTTGTGTGTAAAAATGCCGCATTTCTGACAGAACCGGAAAGAGGAAGTGACGGATTATAGAGAAAATACTATAATACGAAAGTAATAGTTCGCTTTGTATGCTAGTGTAAAAAATTAATTATATTTGCAATTAAATAATATACCAAATTAAAACTAAGAATTATGTAAGAAGTTGTTACCCTCTCCCTTTCTCTGAAAAGATTATGTGAAATTTAAAAGGCAATTCTCGTGCACTTTTGTCAAGCATTAAAAGAGATTCCCATTATGGTTTGAGATGTTGATGTATAGTGATAAATACAATAAACAAATAAATTAATGAAACGGTTACAAAATTTTAAATTTTAAATGTATTAATTAGAGTACAATTTCTTTTTTTAAAAAAGTATCCTAATCCATGTATGGGGAGAAAGATTTCAACAAATATCTACTAATAAATTTAAATCTTACAGATATGCGTAAGAATATTATATAAGGTTAATACTCACACACACAAACATGCAAATTAAGACACATCAAATTCAGTTCCGGTGTAAGCTGTATAAATTAGCGTAACTTAAAAAAATGATGCCGTTACAAAAAAATCTATTATCATAATACTAATAGAAATGATATGATACTAATGATGATTAATATACTTGATTTATGTACAAAAAATTCAGTAACGCGTTCAAAATAAAGAAAAATTCTATGAATATTAATATGAAGAGTATGAATATTAATAATAAAAATAATTAATTCGAAATCTGATAAACAGAGTGTTCACAAAGAATATTTCACCTTTGAAGTGTTACTTTTACAAATCGAAAGAAGGATAAATTAAATTCAAAATAACATATAAGGTTTATAAAATGATAATTGTTTAATGTGACAGCCACCAGAAACACGAAGAAAATACAGTCCGTAGAGTCTTTCCCACACTGTTTCCAGCATGTTTATTTGATTGATTATTTATTAGCCTCTCACTTAGAAGTAACACGAGAGGAATTGACAACGGAACTGGTAATTTCGAACTTCAGTCGAGAGACGAGGGTGACACCTGAGTTGTCCCCCTGGAAACTTCTACATCACGCACACGTTAGGACTTGGAACCTCGACAGATTTAATGACATCATCCCCGATACACGGTCTTTCGTGGCATCATGATTCGAACCCGCGATTCGACGGAAATAACGTAGGCCGCGAGCTCGTAACCATGATCATTTGGCAACCACTGTTACAGTTTGGTGAACTCGGTATTACAGAATGAGTGGTTGCAGTCATAAGAAGAATATCACTGAGCATTAGATCAGGGCATCTTGGAAAAGGGGGGGGGGAGATCTCTAATTAATTGCTATAACTGCTGCCATTCACACTGTATTACTAACATTCTGAAAAAAAAACATGGGATGAGTTCTATTATCAACTGAATATCGTTCGTGATTCTGGTCACACTGAAAATTGATAATTTTATAAACTTTAAAATGTTTAATTTAATTTGTCCAAAAAAAGTTGTAACTTCTTCAGCTTAGTGTAATAGTATCATAGTGAGTTCAAAGTTATTATTTTATAAGTACTGTACTATGTAGTTACAGAACTGGAAAAGAGAACGAATTTTTCATAGTAGCCAAACTGAATTTCTTTTATAAAAGGATATGACAAAATATTAAATGCATAAGAATATTTTTTAAATTAATGGGATTTTTGAAAATAGTGCAATACCTATAATTCTAAATTCCTATCATTCTGAAACATATAAGTATTGTTTATGTTTTTGCATATGCTACACAATCTTAAAAAAATTGTTAGTGAAAAGTTTGCAAAAATAGCATTCGTGACAAAAATAGGGATATAACAAGTTTAATGTTTAATGAAATGATTAATTTGGAAGTAATTAATCGGTATAAATTTGATGATAAAGATTCTTTGGCAATTTTGAAATTATCCTTTTATATGCCCCACTTATTAATAATATTTCGGTTTTCAAAATAAAAAATCATTTTTTTTTAAAAAAAAAATCATTAAAATAATTGATTAGAAACAGTTTGATTTTTAAAATCATTTAATGTCTAGAATAAATACATTTTTTTTTAAAAAAACTTATTAACAAAAAATTATTTGTTAATAAGTTTTAATATCTATAACTTTTTGAGTTTGTAAAATAGATTACAGATATAAGTTAAACTTCACGAAAACACTTGGAGTAAAAATATAGAATAGATTTGAAATTCTTTTTCAAATCTCACTCCTCACATGAAATATTTCTTCAAAGCATTTTTATTTTTCAAATCAAATGTTATTTTAACTAATTTTCACCAATTAGTTAAAAACAAGTTTATATGCAAAAGCAAGTTTTCTTTGTAAAAAGAAGTTACGTTTCAAATTTCCTAGCGTATTTTGAAACGAATTTTTGATAAAATTGATAAAAATTTTAAGAAATTACATGTATAATTTTGTTAATTGATTAGATATATGTTTAATATATTGTTTTTTCATCATTTCTTTTTACTGTTTTATAACGGTGTAACTTTTATTAATAAATTTACATAAATTATATTATGAATATATGTAGCAAAATTTTAAAAAGTGTGATAATATAAGCATATTTAGAACAGCACTCTTTTTTTTAATGAGAGGCGCGCTATCTTTTTATTGATAAACTTCAGAAAAATTTTTGATAACAGTGAAGGGCATATAGAAAAAATTCGTGTTACTAATTTAATTTTAAAATCATGTTGTCATTAAAATTTAAATTCAGTTATATTTCTAAATCTGTACATTTAAGTAAAATAAAGATTATACATACATATATTAACTAAAAAATTAAAATTAAAAGTACATGTATAAAGTTACAAAATCAAATTAAATAAAAATAGACTTGATTATTATTATATGTATAAGTTTAAAGAAAATTTTTATCTTGTTGTTTTTCTACGAATTTATTGAAATCGGGGATATTTTTGGAATTATTCGCTTTCAAGCAATTAATTTGCAAACAATGCTCCATTGATATTAGATACATTTAAATTTATTTATAATTTAGAAAATTCCTTTTTAAAAACTAATCAAGTAATGAAATTGAAATTGTAATTGCTACAAACAAGATATGGGAATAATATCAATAGCATTAATAAATACATAAAATTTTAATATCTTTATACTCATTGAAAATCTGACATTTTATATTCTTACGCTATGAGAATAAATGATAGAAAAATTCTTCTTAGAAGAGCTATACTTATTTGTAGATACAACTACAATTGATCAATTCGAAATAAGATAACTTAATACCAGAAACTGGTAAAATATTTGAAAACTGTTGAAAAATTAGAATGTATTAACCAATAATGCATGTTTTGACGAAAGCTCTTCTGAAATAAGTGATGTCACAATGATTACCCGTTTTAATGAATATACTTCTGGACTTTTGAAAAGTTGCATAAAAGAATATTATTTTGTAATAAAACAGCGATGGTTTGTTTCAGATTGGGAGGAAATTAGATGACAGATTTATGGAAATTATTTCTCGCATGAATGTGAAAAAAATATTTTAAAGGACAATTTCATAGTAAATGACGCACATACAAACTCTATCTGGATTGAACACTAAAATATAAATTCATACGTACCAAATAAGAATTTAAAATAACGCGCGATTCAATTCATGATCAAATCATATACAGTTATAAGATATAAAATCAAATTAAATTGTTTAGTTGTTTGATGTTATTGTTGCCAGTTAAAAGAATATAATTCCAGAATATTCAAATATAATAACATCTGATTAGAATTTTATAAATTTTTACATTTTGTTTTTTGTGGGATTAAAGAACTCTATCCGTTGAAAACAAGAAGAAAAAAATCTTGATCAAATCAACGAAAGAAATATGAAATGAATAGCTCTGAAATATTGTAACAAATGTCATTCCTCTTGTATTTCAATCTTTATTTTTGAATGAAAGATAAATGCGTAAGTAATATAATATTTTTCTTCAGATATCTATCGTACTTGTAAATTGACTTTAGACAGATCTTCCACTAATACAATGGATTTCTACAAGAAGTAGATAAATTTATAGGTTGATGACAATATGAGATTCTGACTGCATATATTAATATCTATTAATATGCCAATTGTTGCATTGACTTTTTATAAAATTAATAGATTTCTCTATTTTCATTAAAGTTTTGTACGGCCACACTAAATATAAAAATATGTACAGTATTTTTGCTTCGTTGAACCTATAGATAAAGTTTTTTGAGGATCAAAAAAAATCAAGTTATTTCCCTCAAAAATTTACAAAACTACGATATTCAGTAAAATAACATAATATTGTAATTTCATTAAAAAAAATGTTTATGTTTGCCAAACAGTTCAACTGAAATTTATTTGCACTAATTTAAAAATAAAATTAAAAGAATTGGGTAATCATTTTAAATTTCTAAAACGTTGATGTACCGATAAATTTTTGCTTGCACCGTTTAATTGTTTACACTATATCTCTAATACGAATACAAGTGTGTCTAATTCCTAATGCGACGTTAGGAATTCAATGACTAGTCTCTTATCAAATTATATTCGCTTGGAATGTGGAAAGGTAACTCTTTTGATAAACACGAAATCTTCCTACCTTTTATTCTTTCTCATTCTGATAATCCACGACGAGCTCAAGCCTCTAAAAGTTGCCGACACATTTCGCCCCTAGTTTTTCCTGCTTCAAACCAGCACAGTGTAAAGCACCCTTTCTTGACTCATAACATGCAATAAGGCAAACAGGAGGATAACACCGTAGCAATGAGTGTCGCAAATTTCGCAATTTGTTGCCAGGTGTCTTGTTTACTGAAAAGGCGTGGACTGCCGAGAGGCTGCTTAATCAGCAAGTCTTCCTGAAATCAACTGGTACACCTACGGGGAGATGGAGGGGAAGAGGAAAAAAAAGAGGCCTGTGTGCCTTTTTGGTGTCTGTCCTACGCTTTTTTTGGGGCCTTCCTTGCTTTTCTGCCCACAAACTAACCTCCACTCGTTGCGTTATTCACACTGTAGGAGTTTTTAAATATGTGGCCTCACACACAGAAACGAAAACAAATTGATTTACATGCCAAAATGTACCTGTACCACGAGGAATCGACTTCCTCGAATGATTCAGCTGATTTTGGAAACTTCTTGGGGTTACGCAAGCGATGCCGACAGCAGAGGGCAATTAACGAGTGAAGAAATTAAAAGTTATGAAATGATTAAATAACGAATAGGAAGTAAACATATTTATAGCTTAGGAATATTTTGAAGACACCAACGCAGAGTTTTCGCATAAATAATTTATTCTTGGATTAAACATTGGAAGTAATAATAGTCTAAGAGTTTTCGAACAATCCTGTGAATTTAAAGGTCGATATGGTTGTGTAACTCATTATGTAAGCAAATTTAAGAACTATTAAGCAGCAGGCGCATCTAGAAATAACATACAAATTATGTAACGTCATTCATCTGAAATTTTTAAAAGACTAAATCAGATAAAAAGTACAAGAATATATACATATTGAGTTAAAATTGTCAATAGAAAATAATTAGCAGTAAAAATGCAATAGGAAAATAAAACATCGAGCATTATTTCTTGATTATTTGTTCATGAAAGTAGGCAGAGGTTGAATGGAATATTCCGAAATAAAAATCGGAGGAATCAATAATTAGAAATGTTTTGAAAATACCAACAATTGTTGCACAAATCATTTATTCTTGGACTAAATATTGGAAGTAATAATAGTCTTTTGGAGCTTTCGAACAATACTGTAAATGTAAACACTTTATTAGAATTTTTTTTGCAAGGTCGGTACGATTGTGTAAATCATTATGTAAGCAGATTTAAGAATGAATAAGCTACAATTACATCTAGAAATAACAAATTATGTAATGTCATACGAGTGAAATTTTAAAAGAAATAAATCTGATAAAAGGTACTATAATATATACATAATGATTCAAAATTATCAATAAAAAATTCATAAGCGATAAAAAACGATAGAAAAATAAAACATCTAATTATTTCTTGATTATTTGTTCAAGATTATAGGCAGAGGTGGAATAGAATATTATCTTAATGGCTTATGAAACTAAAGCCTGAATACTCAACAAACAATATGAACTCGTTCAGTGCTTTTTGCTATAAAATATCTTACATAATTCGATTTTCAAAGACTGAAAAAGGCTCAGAATACAGTATTCCCTTTATAATTAAGCATGTTACCTTTCGAGTACTGATTATAATCCGGTGTTTGCCAGACAAGCCTTTCAAGCGCTATTTTATGCCTTATTGGAATAATATAAACAATCGATACAAAAAGAATACTTTTTTTTGTAGTTTTAGTTATTTTAGGTGTTTTGACACTTTATTTGCGTTCTAATTTTATACAATACATAAATTTCCTAAATTTTATACAATATATAACTTTTGTTGTTTAAATGCTTTATTTGTAGTGATTTTCCAGTAATCCGGCGGTGCTCTGGTCCGATATCTGCTGGATTACCAAGAGAGTACAGCAATTCGAAACTTCAGGGCACCGGAAAAAATTCATGCGATTCTAAATACCACCACATAAACATTTTTGTAAAATATAATATCTGGATAAAGCCTTTCACAGTTTAATTTCAACGATTGATGTACATCACAATACCAAATGTTTTTGGTACAATTTTCAAGACAAAATGTCTTAAATTACAAATCGAGAATTGAAATTAAATCACTTAGGTAACAAAAATTAAAGCTATTTCTTTCTATAAATGATTGCATAATTATAGTTGGAACTTTTCATTTAGATGATGTTGTTCATAAATGCTTTGTAATAAAAGAATACAGGAATGGGAAAATAAATTGTCAAAAAGAATTTTATATATATGTAAGATATTTTTGGTTACTTCTAAAAAGTAACGGCAATCGTTTTTCGTTACTTGAATATATTAATTGTAATTAATTCACTTTAAAACAAATACGACTTTTACACGAAATATAAGATATAAATTATGATATAATATTATATCCCACATTATTTTAAAACAGAAAAATAATATATTAATCGTTGCACTTTCATAAATAAAAAGAAAACTAAAATATTCTTGCCAACTTTAAAATTAAAACATAATATTTAAAATTTCTTTGTATATTAATTTGAGAAAAATAACTTTCTAGAAATTTATGGAATGTATAAATGGAAAGTAATTTATAAATGGACACCTTACAATATACTATGGACAACAAGTATTTTCCAAAGCATATACATCTCAAATAGAAAATTTCTAGAAGAGTAATTATCTTTTCTCTCATATATATTCTTTCATTATTTTTAAATGACTTAACGAAGGTTGATGATGAAAAATACACAATTTTCTTAATTGAGAAATAAGTAAAGAGTGTGTTTTAATTGTTTAAGTTCTAGTTTTAGAAATTACCCTGACCCTAATTCAACATTTGACCTTTTTGACTGCATTTTTCGTGCTCTACTATGACTCTTGAGATCCGGGCGGAAATTCCACAATTGATTTAATTGTCTTTTACAAGCTCATATATCAATACATGAAGTCATGCATCTGTGAGGCAATCATTTAAAAAAATTTCAACAATTCTACAGCAAAAAACTGGCTTCAAATATTTTCATCTACCGGAAGTTTTTCATATAATTCATATACATTAGTAACTCCCAATAAAGGAACACTCACTGGACTAGACATTGAGTCCCTTAATAAAAGATAAATATACAAAAGGACCGGAAACAACAAATTGTTCCTTAAATAGAGGTGTCCCTAACAAGAGTTATTACTGTACTTTTCAAAATCTCAAATGAGAGAATAATGTTGACCTAACTAAACGAAAAGAGCAATTAGGCTTAAATCCTATACAGATTTTACTATTTGACCATTCCTTTAATTTTCTGTTATGATTATTTTCCCGCAGTTAAATTCGAATGAATTTGAGCATTTATCGCACTCATCTTATGATACACTTTAAAATTACGAGGTTAAGAAGTTGTTCAAGTAAATTGTGGAATAATTGTAAACTTCAATACCTTTCTAAAATTTCAATCGGGTATTGAGTTAAAATTTTTCTATTAAAACTTTATGTTGTGTTGTTCTATGTGATTGACATATAAATAAATCCCAAAAGTTAAAAGTTCAACATTTAATTAAATTTATCTATCGGTAACCAAAGCATTTTCTGAACTTTCATAATAAAGGCTGTATATTAAACTCTATCACAGATTGAATGTTTAAAAAGAATTTTGTACAGAATGGAAATAATAATTAACGAAACCGGATAGATACAAAATAATGACTTTTTTATGTAAAAATACATTTTTTTTGGCTCCCAAATATTCCAAGAAAGCCAAACTAATAAAACTAATCTGAAGATCTCGAGTAAAAAAAAAAATGGACACCTTACAATATCTTAAGATTCTTAAAAAAAACAAGAACCTTTTTTTAACAAACTTTTAATTACAGATTACGAATTAATTATACTAAGATATCAATCGATGATGTAAAAATAATTTAATTTTTACTCCAGTTTTGCTTTAATCCTAAAAGAATTTTAAGAGAAATTCTTCATTACTATGATATAAGTTTAAAAATTAAGCTCATTCCTACTGAGAAGAGGCGTGGTTAGTGATTCAAATATTCAAATACTTTACGCTTGGTTTACTTCAAGTATTATTTGGAACTATTTTTTTACGGTCATCGCAATAGCATGAGATACTATTTCCAATCAACAAATGTAGATTGATAATGGTAATAAAAGAAAATGGTGAATTACAGATAGTTCTGAAATATAGGGCGTATAAAAAGCGGAAAATCGGTGTTTGAAGTGATTTATGTTTGGTATGTATACATTAAATTTAATGTATAATAATTGAAGAGTTTGATAAAAAATGATTCCATAATAATTAAATAACTCGAATTATAAAAAAGAAGACATTTGAGAGAAGCTATCCCACACAGAAAACGTCTTAAAAATAACATTTGTTTGAAGATTTTGCCTAAAGCGTTCTTCAAGGTCGATCATGGAAAGAAGTTGCTTTTCTCAGATTTCGGATTTATATTTTCATTAGGTAAAAAAAAAATTCAAAACATATTTATTTTTGTAAGGTAAATGAATTTTGTATGAATAAGTCTTTTTGTCAATTATTTAAGAAAGCTTTTTAAAAGTGACAGGAGAATTAACAGATAACGAGTCATTGATGTAATTTTTCCAGGTATTTCAAATTATAAAGTTGATGCTTCAAGCCATAGTTTGAATCTTTTGAATTGCATAATATGTGAATTATGGTGAAATGGTCTTTTTGTTAAGCCGCTTTGCAATTCAAATGACATAAAAATACTTCCTCTTTGAGTTGTCGTAAGTATTTAATTTTCTTAGCTATTTTCCCTTACAAAATGTAATAATTAATTTGCTGAGAACTTAATACGACATTTTATTTTCGCGATCAGTTCATTTCTACCTATCTCTTCAAAATAATATATTTTATTCTTTTTCCAATAAATGTTTTCACTATATATCCCCAAAATTAATAAAAATCATGTAAGAAAAGATATTGTTGTATAATCTATGATTTTAAATTATATGAACTATTTTCACAATTAAGTTAATTGAAGATATTAATTTTCAAAATCTGTGCTATTATATTATCATACAACAATATTCAAAGGTAATATTTAGTAACGTCAGTGTTAGATACCCGATAAAAATTTTGAAACAAACAGATCAAAATTTTAACAATTATTCAATACACTTACAATTAATTGTTTTTCAAAAAATGATATTAAATTTTAGTAATAAAACTTATTTTTATACAAAATATTAATTTTTAGTATAAAAAAATCGATTGCTTGTGAGTGCTTTAATTTGTTTCTGATGTGCAGCTCTCAAATATTAGTTTTATTATATATTTGCAGCTCTTATTTAATCAAGTTTGATCCCTTCTGTTGTACACAATATCTAATTTCTCATTTTTTAGCGGGTTTTTTTTTATTTTATGATTTTTTTTTTCTAGTTTCATTAGATAAACAGTTTACTATTTTGATGAGCTGTATTTTATGAGAAGTCCAAGTTTCTTTGCCATATATGAAAGATTTTTAGAAAAGATTCCAGATTCGCAGACGATACTGTCATAAAACTGCTTCAAATCTTAAACAGATTTTCTTAGTGTTACTTAATCCACACCCTCTATAAACTAATAAATTTGAAATCAGGTTACAGTTTTGCTGACAAAAATAAATATTTTTATTAAAAAAGGAGAACTATTGATAATTTAGTGTTAATGGAATTAGAATTCTGGTGAAAAGGTTTGATTTTATTTGATATTTAATTTCATTTAAATCAAAACCTCTAAACTGTAAAACCACATTTACTTTCAATTCAAATGTCTGATATTAAAATATTAAAAAAGTTTTCAAATTTTTCACGAATTCTTTTAAGAATTATGGCTATCATAATTACAAAAATTACTTCATACGAGAAAAGCAATCGATAAAGTCAGTGTTTCTTTGGAATATTATAAAAATAAAAAAATATTTTAAAAAAATAATATTCTCAGTAATAATTCAGTGAAGACAATTGTTACAAAACTTCTTTTACTTCATTATTTACTAGAATATTTTGATGCAATCGACGACGCAGACGAATTTTGTAGATTGTTATCTGAGCAAAAGTCAATTAAATTTATCATGGAGAGAACCAGAACGAGATGGAATTTAAGAGCTTAGTTATTTTTTTTTTGCTCTTTGCTTGTTAGAGCCTTTTTAACATTTTATTTTTACAATTTTAAAATAATACCATGTCTTTCACTGACAGAAGTTGGAGAAAAAACTCTGCAAAGAAGTAAATCAAAAGTATAATCATAAAAATGGCATACGCACTCCTGCTCCGGTGAAAGATTATGTCACTGATACTCTTAAAGAATTACTTAGAGAATATAAAGAAATAAAAAAAAATTTACATGCAATATACACACATGCACATATATTTTACATACACAATGAGAGATAGAAAAAGAGAAAGAAACTTCAGATGATATCTTTCTGATTTCAATCTAATTGACATCTCCAAAATTGCATACCTCACAAATAATTCCTTATCTGTGCTTGCTCGAATAATATTTTGTACGACTATTTCTCTCCTTTATCAGACCCGTTTCTTAATTTTTCCGGAAACAACGATCCATTTACATTTTCTCTTTTGACAACTCAAAAAACGATTCAATTAAACCTTTTCTAAAAGTAATGTAACAGACATGAAGAAAAAAAAAATTATAGATTTTGACAAATATTTCAAATTAAATAATCATGAAAATGTATTCAACATTTAAAAAAATAAGACTTTCTGGACAGATTGGAAAATCTTGTTTTGAACCGTTACAAATTTTGAATTAAAAAGAAAAGACAAAGGGAAAGAAGACTAGTTTTTCCAGAAATCGTATTTTCGCAATAACATCGTAATGTTACCAAATCGTAGCAGTTTAAAGACGTTAAAATGAATCCACAACTGAATTACTATTTTTTAATTTGATAATTTTTCAATTAAGAGGAAGCATACGCCTGGGTGTCATGTTCGGTTATTTTTTGCTAGTTTAATATTTGCAGTATTTGGCGATCGGAGTATGAAATTAGACATAAAATGTTTCATCGCCAAAAGAGACAAAACGGCCCAACCTAAATGTACATAGCATTTAATCGAATTTTTCAATTCAGATCAATAATGAATTTCCCCTTCAATTTCCCCTTGATATTTAATGATATAAAATAGTTAAATATAAGAGATATTAAGATAAATATTGAGAAAGTGCTATACAGAAAAACAAGTAAAAATATTTAACAACTATTTAAACGTATTTTTAGCGCTATTGAATTTGGAAGAAATTTTTCTTCAACGTTAGGCTTAACTCTGAGAAACATTCTGTTACACAAAATTAATATTTTACATAAATGAATGATCGTTGATGGAATGGTTCACAGTTTTCAATAAAAAGAGAGAGATCTCTCAGTGTCTCTTAAATCCTTACTTATTATTCTAAAGCTGCTATGAAATCAAATGACTCGAGACGAAAGTACAAAAAAGGAAGATTCGAATTTGCATATATTTCGTGTACTTTCTTCTTGGAAACAATTGTCCTTGCCGCTTTAGGTGCTTTACTCTTCAAACCGGTATTTATAAGCCACATAAGTAACAAATGGGGAAAAAATGCGTCCATTTTTTCTTAGCAAAAATTAACTATTACAATTTCTTGATTTAGTTCAGTTTTTCAAAAAGTAGGTCACGAATTCATATCTACACCGTTTATATGAATGTTAGGTGGGTTTAATTGCAACGATATTTTCGATGATTCATCATGGCACATGCCCTACATTTTCTTTGTTAAAATTTATAATAAGCTATTATTTGAACGAAATCACTGTCTGTCAAATTTGAAGTTTCACACTCAACTGAAAATTAATGCTTGATATAGGTCACTGGATATAGTATTTTAAATAGGCATTTTAATCTATAAGATTTGAAAGTATGTTTGTGATGACAGGAATAATTTGCTGAATCTTGTTTCGAATAAGAAGCTGAATGATAGATTAAGCGTGTATACACTTGATGCTTGAAATGGTCTTTGTAAACCTTTGAAGAACTTTTTTGCTCTTTTTTAAATACGATTTGTTACTCTCTTTTACTTGACCAAAACATATAAATAAATATTATTGCATCTGAAATGCTGTAATTCTCGGACCGTTTATATATATTTAAGATGTAGTATAAAATTTGTGTAATTGTAAGTGCAAATATAACTAATTGAGGAAAGAAATAAAAATGTGATTTGTGTGATGGATCTTATCTTCTAAATAAATAATATCCACTTATTAAGTCAGGCAAAAAATAAAGTGAAATTTCAGTCCATTTGTTATGTATCTTGTTTTAGTAATCTTTAGAATAAACAAAACTACTTACTTCTAGGTAAAAAATTTGTCTACCTGTTGCAAAAACAAATGAACAGTTAAATAATATTTTAAGTGGAATATCCATTCAAAGTATTATTTACGTTCCACTAAATGATTTGAGACTTAGTATACAGGTATGAGTTGGGTGGCTTACATGGTTCAGATTTATTGATTTATTTGTTCATTAATCTCGGTTTGTATCAAATATTTATAAAGGAAAACAAGTAATGTATCCTCTTAAAGGATTTATCATCTATTTCTATTTAATTATAGACAATTAACAGTAACACTGCACTTGAAATATTGGTTAAAATGAAATAAAGAGAACACCCAAATTTGGAGATGTTTTGGTTCAATAATGATTTCATTACATTAAACGTTTTTTTCCCTCTATAACCCTTACGAAATTAGTTTCTATATCCCTTAAATAGTTTGGCGATTTTAAATGGCAATGTAAAGATTAAAAAAGGTTCGTAAAATAATTGGGCTGTTAAAAGTTTGCTGTGGAGTATCCAGGCAATTTCTGTAACTGATGTAGTTTCTTGTATGTTTGAATTCTCATGCCTCTGTAGTGATTAGTTCTGAGTCTTGCTATTATAGATGTTAGTAAGTGGAGCAGTCAAGGACTGTAATCAGAGATTCCTTCAGAAGTTGGCTGAAAAGTCTGGATTTAGCCACATCATTTGCATTAGCCAGTGTGATGACAGAGGTCTAGCTCATATTCCGTGCTTCCTTGACTAGGAAGTAGACACATTCATTGTCGACTATGTTGACACGAGTAGGGATTCATTAAAGGTCATATGATTTTCCATTATTATCGAGTTGCTTAAGTAGATCACACATGGTGCGAGTGATGTTAGTTGCGCCATTTTAATTACTTCTAGAACAGATTTCGAGTCTGATGAGATAGTTTTACAAAATTACGAAATGTTATTTCAAAACTATCTTATCAGAGACAGATGTTACAAAGCGCAAATAAAATAAATATTTCTTATTAATTAAAATGGAATATTTTATTTAAAAATGCTGTTTGTATTTTTGGCAATATTATCCAAATATTTAGAACAAAGCCATGATATATCAGTATAAGATTACCGTATTTTGTGGACCATAAAACGCCTCTGTTTTACATAGAAAAATTAACTTAAAATTGTTGCTCGTCTTATGGTCCGAAGATAATATTAAAATAAGAATCTTTATACTGCATCAAATCTCTCATGGAAGTTTATTTTCTGGCGTATATGTTTATAAAATTAGTACAACATTCTAGTTGAAAAATTACGTTATTATAAAGTCATTTAATAAAAACGGGATAAGCAATGTGATACATGGTATCGAGGGTATGTGAAGCCGTTTTTGAAGGAAATGACCACTGTAATTCAGAAGAAAATAATATGAACGATGACATGAAGGAGATGAATGATAGTACCGATAGTGAAGATGAGCTGAATATAGCTTGCACGAATTACTTCAACAATAAGTATTAAGTAAAAAGCACTGTTTTTGCTGAATATAATTTTTTTTTAAAAAAAATGTATTTTATTTGTATATCCTTTTAATTCATAAATAAAAGTAAAATTAATATTTCAAGAGAACAGAGAAATCATTTTAAATTGAAGAAATATTTCTTCTAACATTTTTGAAATATTAATAAAAAATATTTTTCGAATAATTCTATTCGATTTAATTCGAGGAATCTTCTTAGGCATTCTTCGTTTATAGACTTGATAGTAAATTTGTAACGCTCCCTGTTATTCGTTTCAGTGGTCATTGTTGCTAAATCTAATCAGGCATTGATGAGACAAAAAATTCACAATTTAGTGAAGAGATTTCGGATAACAGTGAACTTAATTCATTAATCCGCATGTTATGAATATGCGGCATTGCTTTCTATCAGTCTATTCTACCTCAACTCGTTTGTAATTTAATAACGATAAATCTTACCAGCGTATTCGGGTTCGAGTGAGTGAACTTGTGAAAACTAGAGTTTCGAGTAGTTGCATTAGCTCAAACTCATTCCAAGTGATTCTGCATGCCTATTCGATAAGAATCTATGTAGATTCCCACACGCTCGTTACGTCTACACACAATTAACTTCATTCATCTAATATTCAGTTCTCTGTCGCTTTTATATGCATTTCTTTAAATCCATTCACTACAATTATGATGTTAATCTAATTTTCCTAATCCCGTTTCGTTTGGTTGGAAAGAAGTTGGAAATTGAAATATAAAAATCAGAAAATAAACCCAAATGTTATAGTTAAGGGAATGGCCAACGTTATAGATTTACTAGACTGAATAAGATATTCCTTTAAAAATCATCCCATAAATTTGAGTTGCCTCTTATGATTTGAAAAATACTGTAATTGAAATAAACATTGTGGAATACAATAATTCACGATGTTATGTATGGGTGTTTCTCGCCCAATTACTGACCTAGTTTTAACAATGAAAATGCGATAATTTTTTAGCATTCCATTAAAATCGTGTTTATATTTATCATTTTAAGTGGTTATCCTGATTTAGTATTTATTCAGATTTTTTCGTTTAATACCATTGTTTAGAATTATTTAAGTTTGTTTGGCAACTCTGTCGTGCACTACATCTTGGGCTGAAATTTTACTCTACCGTTCAATTTCATCAAATTACATGGACTTTATACGAAAATTCCTTTTGGGGTGGTACTACAAGGCTTCGTCATGACAAAATGGAATAAAAGTGACCTAGTTGATAAAAACTAGTTTTTCAAACTTAATTTGAAATAAATTTCAGAATATAGGATGCCAAGTTTCAATGAAAAACTTGAGCTTCAAGTAAATTTCAATTTACCGTTGATGATATTCTCGTTTCATGGTCCAAGACATGCTTGAAAACTATCATCCACCCACAAAAAGAAAGACGACGAAAGGATCCTTTACCATTTTGTTGGCCATCACGAATTTTAAAAGTATAAAAAGTAAACAATAGCATTGTATTTCCACCGTGATCCGTCACGACAGATGATGGATCTGCTGCGAAAAATAATTACCCCAAGTTCTAATTTTACCCAACTTTATTTCGCCTTGTTGGATGAATTGCCCTTCTCTCTTACTACTACTACTTGTGTAGTGATTCACCAACAATCAATGGGCAGCAGACAATGTTATACAAGTTCGGCAGAAAAAAAAGAAAACTAAAATTAAACTACTCCTCGTGATCCGAGATCGGCACCGAAACCTGTTTTCCCACACTGCGAGGTGTTGAATCAACAACCCCAAATGAGCAGCAAAAATCGACTTCGGGACCTGTTTCACGTTTTTAAAATAATACGACACTGAAGTTAATGACGAAGTTTTCGAAGGGTGGGTTGTTAGGTGTAAGAAAACGAAAGCCGAGGGAAGAGAATGAAGGATTTTCGAGACTTTTTGGAACGTAGGACGGCAATTTTATAGTTAAGGCGACGTGATTGATATGGCATTGTTTTTAACAATAGCGGCTGCAAACATGGATTCGAATTAAAATTAATCATTGATTTCCGCGGTGTAGGGTAAGTTCTGAAATTTCAATAAGAATGACGAAACAAGCGTTTGTCTCAAAACATGATGCCTCATTTCTGCTTCGTGTTTAAGTAAGAGACTTTTAGTTGGATTCTATCCTGTGACATTTATTCTGTGTGATCTGTGATATTGTATGGAAATGTTACATCTGTGTGTTCAGAACACACAATTTTTATCCAGTTTCAATTTTGGAATTTCTTTCATTGTTTTATAAGTGAATATTTTGCTTTAAGTTTTATAAATTTCCTTTATCTTAAATTTAAATCTTGTTTTATATCCATAGTTGTGTTTGTACATTATAGTGTTTTTGTTGGGGGTTTGCATATTAGTTAAGTTGCAAGACGGGCTACATTTTTTGAGAAATTTAGACGACTGCTTTTTTGGAGGCTTTCCTATTGGATTTATGCATGAGGAGTTGTGAGAAACGAGAAATAAGCCAGAATACCTACCTACACGCAAGAAATATTCTAAGCTATTTTTTAAGATTTAAAGTCCATTTAACATTACTATTTACTTATTTAACATATGTAATCAAAAATGCATAAAAGTCAAGAAAACAGGAATTTCAATGAAATGTTCTGAGATTATATGCCCAAAGGTGTTCTTTTTAAAAATAGATTGCAGAGTTTCAGTTCCAGAAATATTTGAAAAGCATAAAAGTTTAAATCGAAAAGAAGAAAGGGGAACAAATCGAAAAAGCGTTAGTTTCTTTAATTTTATCCACTATTCTTCCAATTAATTCCAATATCTTGGAAAAATATAAAAGAAGTTTATGAATAGAGTTTTTGTTCAAGTGTATTACGATAAAATTTAAAAATTTGGAGTAAAGAATAATAATTACTTTTATTTTTGTACAGTTTAAAATATTTGTAGCACAAATAAACAATACAGTATTTATCGTAAAAATCGATATTTTTAGATCTTCAACTTTCCCAAAATTAATTTGGGAAAAAAGCTTAACAGAATACTGAGTTGAAAAATTTCTCGAAATCATTTATTCTCCAATTAGACTTAAGAAAAACGCTACCATGTTTTTTTCCAAACTTCTTCTTGCTAAACAAACAAGTAAAAATATCCTTCATGCTAACAATCTTGTGGGAAAAAATGCGAACTTATAGTTCTTTTATAAAAGGATTTTCACTTAATATCAGTTTCCTGTGAAGTTACAAAGTCTGGCAACGAGGTTGCACTAATTTCTATTGCAGAACTAATAGCTACTGTGGGTGTAATAGCTATTGTTCCATCGTAGAAATCAATATCCATTATTTTATTTCAGGAACAAGATATTCAGATCACCGCTGTGAGAATTCCTACACCCTTCAGGAAGCAGGATTTTTACGCCTACTAATTCCAACAATGAATGTAAAGTTAAAACAATTGCATCCTTCATAAAGCATCCCACTGCAAGAAAAAATAGGTTTATTTTTTCGAAAATTGGATACAAACCCATTAGGTACAGGATTTCGTTAAAATTAGAACACCTCAGATATTTCTTTAATATCTTGCTTTAATCTTTTTTTTTCTTCGATGCAAATAATATAAATGTATGTTTTAAAAACCATAATTATTGTTCTCTTTGTTACTTAATGACGCCGTTTAAATAAGAACTAGTTAATAGATTTTGATCTATGCAGTATTCTTTTTATAATCCGGCACTTCCTTTTTCCGACCCTGTCAATAATCCGGCGTTTTTACACGGGCATATACACCATACAAACGTCAGTGTATGCCATCTACTTCAAAGGAATAATGTAGGCTAAAATACAAACAGTATATTTTTTGTAGGTTCTTGCTATTTCATGTGTTTGACACTTCATTTGCGTATACTGTATTAAATTTTATACAATATTACATAATTTTTGCTGTTTAATTGCGTGATTGTTAGTGATTTTTCAGTAATTCGACGTTTTTGGTAATCAAGTGGTGCTCTGGTCTGATATCTGACATTACCAAGAGAAATTCTATACAACATTTTAAACTTGAAAATTTTCAAAATTTATTTAAAACTAACTATTCTTCTGTGAAACCACACTGATGTAAAGGCCATTTACATTTTTAACGCCCCGGATTATCTTCTTTCATTTAATTGGGCTATCACAATTTGCTAAAGTTCGGTACCCAGTGACCATGGGTCATGGACTCGTGACCGACGATGTTTTCGTCGAGTCATGGATTCGAGCCCTAATGCCACAAAAGACTCGCAGAACTATTTGAAACTCTCTTTTTATTATAAAATTTACTTTTTATAGTAAAAAATAAATGAACCAATTTTTGATGAACTTTGAACAAAATGTTTTAAGGATATAATAAGATTTAATAAAAATAAATAGTTTTGAATTTGTTCCAAGTATACAAAAAAAATAGTGAAAGATAATCACGTTTTGATGAGACGGATGTGTTTTTCTTTGGTGCATAACAAGTCAAACCTTCGTGTAATATTTGACACTTCTTTAACGTAAAGCAAGTATTATGATTTTTTAATTTTGCTCCGTAGAAAATGAAACATACGAAATTAAAGGTAATGAATAGATTGCGACTCACGTTCCTCTATTTAATTAAATTTTCAAGTACCTAAATTAAATTTTCGTGACCTCGACATTTCGCTTTGGGTCGCCATCCACAATTTAAGAAGCTCTGGGCTAGATATCAATTCAAAGAAGATCATTTCACACTAATCGCTTAGTCATTACTTTCAATTTCTCTCCTTTACAACTAAGGTCGTTCAATAAATCCTTAGAAATTTCAAAAGATGGTGCTCGTAGCATCGAAATAGTTTGAATTAATCAGCATCATGACTCACTGGACAGATGTCTAAGTCTCAGTTACTCGTATTCGTGATCGACCCGACGTTTTGAATTTTGCTTGATTTTCGGTGCATAATGTGGAATCTAAATCTCACCGACGGTCACAACTTGACCCAGAATGACGCCGACAACTCGAAGGGCCTGAAATCAAATTTTGATTTGACAAAAAAAAAATGATTATTAAATCAAAAATAACTTATGAATCAATGACAAATTTATTTCGGCTCCATTTAACAAATGGCAGCATCCAATGGTAACAACAATTTATCTTAACGAGGACAACTGTCTTCAAGAAATTTTGAACCACCCTCGTATCTCACCAATCTTATTCACTACACATTCAGTATTTCTAATCAAGTGCACGTTAGTCACGGTTAATTCACATGAAGAGATACTCATATTAATTAACATCATATGAAAGTCGCAAGAAGGTACTTGACGGGAAATACAGGTGAGAATCCTGTTATACAGAGTAATAGCAGAAGTGATTTTATTAAGATTCCAGTAACCTCATTTGAGGCATAGAAAGTAAATTTACTCAAAATGCGTGAGTTTTATTTATTAAAAATAGAGATATCTGTTATATTATTATTTATTATATACAGTTGGACTCCGTTAACTCGCGTGTCCCCTTAAATCAATGTTTTACTATGGCTTCCTTTTCATGGGAATCAGATTAACCTTTTTCAAATGTTGTGATGATCTCTTCTTAAGTGCAAACATAAATATTTTTTTTAAATTTATAAATTTGTTTAAATTTATTTTATACATCATAGGATAAAAAGGCCATAAAATTTCAATCCGCAATGACAAACTTAATTTTCAAAATGAAAAAGAAAAAAAAAAAAAAACATTAGAAAGAAATAAGTCGAACGGTGCTTGCGCACCAAAAAAATGAGCAAACCCAGAGAGCAGGGGTGGAATAGAAATTTTTTACGAAACCAAAAAAAGAAAAGATAAAAGCGCACATCCTTGATCATAAAATGCATACGGTGACCTCATCTGAAATAAAGAAAATGAATTTATAAAATTGGTACTAAACATATACGGACTACTTTTCGGGTTATATTTTTATGTACTGCTCATTAAAACAACTTTTCATTTAAATCAAGCTGTTAATGTTTTGGGAACGACTTGAATTGATCACAAACCCTGGATCGTTTAGTAAAAAAATAACGATATTGAATTAAAGTTCCACAAAACATGTTGAATTCATGAAGTCTCATGACCTTTAAAGCACAAAACTTTCAATTTTTTCAAAAATTACAAATGTTAGAGTTCCATCTTTTCTAAATACTTTGGTACCAAAAGTTTATAGATATTAACAAACCACCTGAGTTATTGAGAAAAAACTAAACCTTGTTTAACCAGCATTTTTGTTATTTTTCATCTCTAACTTCATTTTTCTCGAAACAAAAAGTTTTAACTTACGTTCAAGATTTCTCAGAAACCATGAATCGTATTAATTCGAAGTTTCATACACACATTCAAAATACGCTTCTTTATGAATTAAAAAAAAGCTTTAACTTTGCAATAAAAAGTTAATTAAGCTCAAAAAGCTAATTTTAGGCACATTATAAACATTTTGGCTGACAAGAAATCAGCCATGGTGCTCCGGTGCATTGTCTCCCTCGATTGATGGTTTTTGATTCTGTTTTATTAACGTCGCATTGGAAGCAACACGAGGGCTATTGGCGACAGACCTCGTAATTCTGAACCCAGGTCAAGTGATGAAGAGGACACCTGAACTGACACCCCCTCTCCTAACGTCCACACCAAGCAAACTTGAGGACTTTGGGCCCCGACAGATTTAACGTGCATCAGCCCCTGCTACACGGCGGGTCTTTAATAGCAAAAAGGCTCGAACCCACGACTCAACGAAAATTGCCGACCGTGAGTCCGATGCTTTAACCACTAGGCTATTGTGGTCCTCTCGATAGCCGGATCTATTATATATTGACTATTTCTTCTGGGGGCATGTCAAGTCACTAGTGTATGACACCCCGTTTTTGCGCCAAAGACCTAGTCCCACGCATGGCATTAGCTGCTGGGAAAGCCCAAAATCTTAGACAATATCCGGATTTTCAAGCGCCGAATATGGAACATGGGATGTTTATATCACAGCACATGGATGGCAGTTCTAACATCTTCTATGTCTTGTAGGAGTTGAACAAGGTCATTTTTGTTGATTTTCATTTATTAATAAACCTCATATTCACTCTGATAGTATCCTTTCCTTTCTCTAGTTTTCTGTGTTTCTGTATAGACTTTTTTTTTTTTTTTTTGGGGGGGGGGGGGGGGATCTCAAAAATAGGGTTTTCCAGAGAAGTCATGGAAGCATCGATGAATTAAAACAAATCATAACTGAAGAAATCTCGTCAATAACACCAACAATATTTCGAAGTGTGTCAAAAAACTTGGTTCGACGTGTTCGTATTTGAGTTCAAAATGGTGGAGAATATTTTCAACATTTGTTGTAAGGAATGATAATGTAAGAAATTTGAATTACATTATGTTTTTCAAAAATAAAATTATCATAGGATTAAAAACCATTGTGCGTCTCCATTTTTATTTTACCTCACAAATAAAGTTGTTATAGTACAACAGAGTTGGAAATTATCTCGAACACTTAAACAAGATTCAAACAATTATACTTCAATGTTAGAATAGTTGTCCCATCCGTCAGATTTAGGGGTAATAAGAAAACCAACGGGTACTTCTTTTAAACTGATCACTCTGTATATATATATATATTACTGGATTGCAAAAAAAGCATTTTTAATTTTCCCATTGTTTATTTTATTCAATTTCTTCATCTACTACTCATTTCTTGTTAGAAATGTTCCGGTATAATTGAAGAGAGATCAAAAACATTTTTCATACTTCACGCAGCTCAATTTCATTGACAGGAAATATTCTACTCCTCGATGTTGAAAGGGTTTTGACGTAAGATAAACTTTTCAATTTATTATTGAATGACTTCGATCAACGATAAGAGCTTCCGCAAAGAAATTACTTCGCAGCATGAGATCGTAGACAGGCGAGGAATAACGCTGATCGATTCACAATGTTTGTTCGACAGTAATAACGAGTCTTTTCAAGTGGGCGTGCCAATAACTACCAATAACGCTTATTAAATTTATAATGCTTGTGCGAAATGAACTTTAGCTTGCGTTTGCTGTAAGAAATAAAAATTTTAGAATAATTAATGTGTGTATAATATTTCATTACTTTTAAATAAATACTATATATATATATATATATATATATATAAAATTTTTTGACGCATCAGCGAAGTTTTAGAGCGTAAATGAGGTTTAATAAATTTTTACAAAAAGGTTATTTACTGATAGACAATAATTGCATACTTTAACGGACTTATGCTACGGAGCTGTTCTGTAAGCCGCATTTTATATTCCCTTGGTAACTCAATTTGTTAATATATAGCTTCCTTTTGTAACAACTACTTACGTTACTTTACAATTTTTTGTTGTCTATAGAGGAAAATATACTTTTCTGTGTTAAATAATGTATGCCATCTCTCTATTTCTATTCTCTTCCGTCATCTTAAATTATTAGTCAAAGAAAAAATACATCTACTAAAATAAAATAGTCAGGGTATTCATCAAAACATTTATTTATTTATGCTATTTAAGGGAAATGTTCTCTACCAATTCAAGTTCCCTCGACGCTTTACTTAGATATGAAATATCAATCTTACCCGGATACTTGGGTTCGAGATTAAGAACACTCAAGAACACTGAAAATAGCGGACAGGGAAGAAAACGAGTTGCAGTCACGAGACTTTGCAAAGTCGTTGAATGATGTCTGATATGAAAATGTTCCAAGTTTGGTCTCCATGCGCATGACCGCACACCCTGTATGGGTACTGCAATCAGGAAGTGGGTCCAAATAAACCGGCACATAGTGGAAGATTCAAAAACGTAACGATCCCATTTCGACTCTTGGAGAACTTAAGTTTGCGAAGAATTCCCGGTAGGTGTATAAGAAGACATTTCGCATGGTTAAGCGAGTTTGAGAGGAGATTGATCATCGGCATGAAAACTGCAGGCTGGTCGACACGCCGTGTTGCTCGCCAAGTCGATCGTTCGGAGTGTGCTGTCAGAACAAATTGAGACCAGTGGACACGAGATGGTACCCCCGTGCAGAGAACTGGCTTCGGAGCAACCAGGAAGACGACGAGGCAAGAGGATCGAATTATAGTGCGGCAAACGTTCCTGGATCCCGTAATGACTCGTTCCACGATACAATAAGATGAAGGGCTGCCAGATATTGCAGAATCCATTTCCAAACGTCTTGCGGAAGTGAATCTGGAATACAAGAACCCTTTTCGTGTACTGACTTTAATATCGAAACATCGGTGACTCCATCTACAGAGGTGCCAAGCCAGATCGGCGTGGAAGCCACAGATTGGCAAAACGTGGTGTTTTGTGATGTATCCCGGTTTGTTTTGGGGACAGATGATAACCGTATTTGGAGGCGCCCTTGAGAACGATACAATTCCACCTTCACTTCAGACATAATGGTCTGAGGACGCATAGCCTATGATAGGCGGTCCAGTTGTAGTACGTGGAACTTTAACGAGTTAGTGTTATGTTACTCGCATTATTCGACCCCATTCAACGTACTTGACTCTACGATAGTTGATCACCCTAAGGAAACTATACTCACACCCTGAAAACTTCGTAAGCGGATAAAGGGAGGCCACATACCCTGTAAATGTCGGTTGGATGGGGGTTGTTTATATATATATATATATATATATATATATCTGTGTGTGTGTGTGTCATTGTTTTCACCTTTATATGCAATTATTTGTTTTGATGCACGAATAAACATATTTGGCCACATATCACATCAGTCAATGTAGTATTTGTCGATTGTTTTGCATTAAACCTCTACGTGCTTAATTTTTGTCAGTGAGAGTATACAATTCATTAACACAAAAAATTCTTTAGTTTAATTAAGAAAAAAATTGTTTTAAAGCTACCCCACAGGCTATTGGCAAATGATTTTGAATTAGGAGCACATGAAGGATCTGCTTTAGATAAGAGGAAACTCGCTTTAATATTGTCCATCGATCGCTTTCCATTTTTTTAAAGAATTCCAAGAGTGTGATGACCTTCGCATCTGAAAAAAAATTGTGGCTTTAAGTTTTCGGAATGATGAGACAGCCTTCGCCTTCTTTCGAGCAAAACCATTAGAAATAATCCAGCATTTTAATAGTTGCTTGATTTCTGGTGTATAAAAAGGAATCCAGGAATCTTCGACGGTGACAGTGAGACGCAAAATAGCGACAACAGCTGAACGTGACAGCAATCAAATTTTGATTTGGCAGCAAATGGCTGTCGAATCAACACAATGGTAACACCAACTTACATTAGCAACGCCATATGTCATTGAAAACAAGTACTTTTTGAGCTGCTCTCGTATAAGGTTGTTTAATTCGTTCAAGACCAGCCTCAAAAAGCTATAATCGGAGGTTTTTCCATCAAAAACACTGTTGTGGTTTCTCATTTATCATCAAAACTCGACGCAAATTATATTAATTAAAAGGATATTTTTACACTTTGGTTTCAATCGCTCGGAAACCGTTACTTTTATAATGAAAATTACGAACAGAATAATTAGGAGTCCCAGATCTAGCATCAAGACATATGAAATTTTTTTAGGGAAAAAGTACTCTATATTAAATAGAACAGAATTTGTCTCAGTGGTGGAAATGGAAAAAAAGGCAAACAACTAGGAGCTTAATAGTCTATTTTATTCGATAAATAAGTACCAAAAAATAACAAAAATAAAATATAAGCATACACATGACATAAAAAAAAGACTCGAAATAAATATAAAATGCAATCCGACATGTTATTTTTTTTTATAATTTTTAGTTGCTCTATTTATCTAACAAACAATTTTTCCACAAAAATATTTCAACACATAGCAATTAATAACCCGCAGTTTTGAATGTTTAGAGCTATTATTCCTGGACATATATCTTTAAACAGCTACAACCAATTACAGAAAAACAAATGACCTTCAACCCCTCGCGTTTCTGGAAACCCCTATCACTTAATAAGGCGCTTTTTCATTGCCAAATTACCTGCATTTAATCTGAAGAAAAATCAGCGCATCGCCTTTGATTAATGGTTAGACTTCTTTAATTAAACGTCATTTTATTGATTGTTTTTACTTCACTCAATTTCATCAAGTAACATCTTCTTTGCGCATTAGCAATCAAAACTTTTAGCCCATCGTTTAATTTCGCAATTTGCAATAGATTATACGGTTGACACAAATCACAAGACTTATTTTTGTGCAAAGCTAAGAGTGTAATTAAAATACTGATAATTATTCTCAGTACTTCCAGGTTTATAAATGAAATTATTCTTTGCTGTTTCCTTTATTTTTTATTGTCGTTAATTAAATTTTAAGTAATAGCTCATAAAACATTTAATAACAAGTTTAAATTTCGAAACTTGTAATAAGAAGTACATTTAACTAACATGATGATGTTTTTATCTTTTATACCTAATATCTAGTTGAGATTTGTATATATTTGAATGATTGTTACCCTTATTCTCAAACCTGTCCTGGACTTAAATTTTCTTTTTAAGTTCATTATCTTCTCTACTTTCCTTGTTTATATCTTATCTTTCATATCAAAACATTTTATTAGCTTCGCAAATTGTAGAAGCTCGATTGGTTACTTCGTTGTTTATTTTCTTATACTACTATTCAATACAAAATTAAGAGGAAAATTGAATTATTTACAAATATTTCCTGGTCTTCCAGATTTTTAAAAGACATTTTCCATTAAGTTTTCGTAACTATTTACTTTCATTGTTTTAATTTTAAATTAATTACAAATAAAAAAAAAAAAAACTTGACCAAAATTTTAAATTTCGATATTCGTTGAAGCAAATATGTTCAACTGAAAAATAAATCAATTAACTCTGTTATTATATATTTTAATCCTCTATACATAAAAAGTGTGCAACGCCCTAGTTGTCCAATTACTTCCTTCTCCCTTCATTTTCAATATGTGAAGGTCACTAATCAACATAGGAATAATACTATTCTATTTAGATCTATGAATATTCAGTTCCTTTCTTCCATATCTGTGGATATACCCTATACGTGCCAGGACCTAACGTTTAATATAATAATTTGTAACATGGGCTACTAGTGAAACTTCCCCAGCTGTCTTCACGTAATGTTAAAGTATAGAACCCGAATTTGGGAACACTTCTAATAAAAAGTGCTCGAACATTAATTTTATATTCTGACCTCTCTTATCTTTTGGAGAGTAGAGTATTTTATAATATTACTCATTTCTATCAGAATCGATCCCTTTTTTCTGGTGCAAAATGTGTCTCATGTTCGTCTCTTAAACAGTAATGCTAAACGTCCTTAAAATGTACATATGGAAGTGAAAAAGGGCGTATTTTGGAATGTTACTAAATTTGAAGAATACTAACTACTCCACAAATACATGCATGTGTTACAGCAATGCAAATTTACATAAATATTGGAGCAATTTTCTGCTCGGAAATGTCCAGGTTCTTCCAAAGTTCTCTGCAGAAGGCGAAGGCAACCTAAACGAACATCTAGGTTTTCTTTCTGACTTGATGAAATGTGATTACGCAAATTAATTAAATGTTATAATTGGAGTGAATAGATATAATCAAGTCATAAAAGCGACAGAGAATTGAATTTGAAAAATATAGAAAGGTTACGGTAATAGGAAGATTGAAGACTTTGAATAGTGCGCGGGAGTTACTTTCACACACGCGCAAGAAACTCCCAAGCGTGTGTGATGAATAAAGATCAGGCCCCGTCACAGTCAGGTCGAATTGACTCTATTGTGGATTTACTCCTATCGTATTCCGGTAAGATTATTCTTTGGTATTTTATAGAAGTTGTTTGTACGTGCGGTGAGGAGCATTGGTGGAGGCGTTCCTCTTATTAGAGGAGTAATAAAATAAGATTTTGAAAAGTAATTGACTAAGTTCCTGAAATGTTTGTGTGTGAATATTTTAATTACTTTAAATTATCATCTGCACTTGGTATTGAGTTAAATCTTAGATTTGCGATTATTCTAATATTTAAGATGACAGACGAGTCAGGTAACAGAGATACACCCCAAACTAAGTACTTATCTTATTGAGCCAATCAGATTTCATTCCATAATAGATTTAGTGATGAGGGTTCGATTCACTTATCCTTAGTATATTAATTCCTTGATGTAATTTGATCACTTCTTACATTTGGCAATTAGCTCACTAATCTTTTGTTTATAGCTTCAGCTCACGCTACCTATAACGTGAATAAATCAACTTCAATGTAAACTTCTTAACTGCTTTTAAACGCAGTTTTCTATTCACTACACTTTACTAATACTAATCTGTTGTACAAAAATCACGTTTCATGTCTTGGGAGAGATTTTTAGATCAAATAATATTATATTAAATTTCTCAAAGTGTTAGTTGAAGGTAGAAACGCGATAGAGTCCACGTTATAAATGTACTTAAGCCGTTGATAATTCTCCTCACCTTCTTCAGATCTTACAAAAAAATTTTTTCTTTCACAGTTTTACTATGCTCACTTTTTCTTATTTATATTTCAAGTGAATGTTGAAAAAACTACGTAACAAATAGCTTCAGTTTTTCGAAATTTGCAGCAACTTTTATTGTCAAAACATAAACATTTTTTTTTTCAATTCACTTAACCTCTAAATAAGATTAAGAATATAAATGAAATATTAATAATTGTTCTCGAAATATAATAGCTCTTGTGTTCTATTCATCAGTAAAACGAGAAACGTGTGTGTGGCGTGTTAAGGTTCCCTAACTAATCACGCAAAAGTAACACATCCGGGCTTCCGTTTCGAAAAGGAAATGTTTGAGTTAATTGAGACATTTTATTTTTGAGTATACTTTTAGTATTATCTTGCCACAGAGGATAAATGCGATTTAGATCTCTAGCTCAGATTCTTTATCGACTTATTAGCAAACTCTGAGAGCTTCTACAATAAAAGGCTATTTCAAAAGCATTTTGTTACTTTTTCATGTAATTAAACTATATGCGCGCAGAATTTTTACAGAGTACGCCGTTTTGTATTATAGCAGCTTTTAGTTGACACAATTTCTACCAACATGTGTCAAAGGACACCGTTTCAAATTTTAACTTAAAACTATTCTCAAAGTTTAATCATCTCTAGACACTTAATTTTCTGACTTTTCGTACAATACTTGTTCAATAAATTCATTGATATTATTTTTCTATAACTCATCCTAGGCCTAAAAATTGGCAGATGGTATACCTATTTCTATTATGAGATGCCTTTTTTATCTGAAGGATTGAATAACAATGTCTAATTTAAAGCCCTTTTACATATGAATATCAACAGCATTTTGCAGCATCATATCATTTATTCCTATTTTTTATTTTTTTTACGAAAAAAATTAGATAACCAAGCGTTACTTATTTTTTTTTTAATTTTAATCCTAAGGATATACCGAATTTTCAGAAAGAAGGAGTTGTCGCAAAGAATAAATGATACAATTGAATACTCTGAAATCGACGAAAGTTGACAATCTGAAAGTAAAGATAAGTTGAATGATTCTCTCTAATAAAGAGGAAGATAATTTGAGTGCAAGTATGAAGGAAGGAAGAAAATGAGATTCCTTATGGATTCTGAAGGCGATAATGAAGAAAGCAATGAATCGCAAAATACTGAATTTGCTATTGATGGTAATGTTTGCATAAAGATAGGAACAAGTTCTTCCCCTCGCAGACCACCTCTCCATATCATTTTCAAAGTTATATCTGGTCCATCTGAATACGCCAAACGAAACATGATGAAACGCCCAAACGAAATACTGCCCGCATTTTATTTACTATTTCACAATAACATTATGGAATACATTACAAAATGTACGAAAATGGAAGCATAAAGAGCTCTAGGAAAAGAATTGAGTAGATGAAGTTGTAGATTTTTGATAAATTAGTCAAGAATTTACAAATAATCTCTAACAAATACGCATTAATGTATCAATAAATATATTGCTCACATTTTCTATATTTAAATGATATCGATAATATGAGCAATATATTTGATCTACTGGAAAGTTCTGTCCGTTTGTGAAGTGAAAGAAAATAATACATTTTTCATACATTTAAAAATATTTATTGTGCAATATAATTTCCATCGTTACTTATGAACTCTTGATAGCGTGATAGTAATTTGTAAATACCATTTTTGAAAATTGCTTTGTCTTCAGGGGCGAAGAACTCAAGCAGTGTGAGGCGACGTATGCTTCAGATTTGAATTTTTTTCCCTTTCAAAAAATTTTTGCACGGAGATAAACAAGTGACAGTTAGAGGGTGCTAGGTCTGAGGAGTAAAGGGGATGCGACAGAAATACCCAGCCTAGCTCTGTGAATTTTTGACGAATCCCCAAAGTAGCATAATTTTTCTCATTTCATTCACGAGGTACCTTCTGGAATGTTTATAGAATAATCCTTATAAGGATGGAAATATTCCACAGTAAATATTATTAAATGTATGAAAAACGTTTTCTTTTCTTTCACTTCACAAACAGACAGAGCATTCCGGTTGAATCAATATCTATAGACAATTTTGATAATTATTTGCATTCAAATGCAAAGGTGTCGAAAGGCACCTTTAGGTCGAAATAGATAGGCACAAAATCGTGGGAAAAAAGTGTTTTCTGATTAGCAAGATAATATTTATGCTTTCAATACAATCACTTTGCCATAATTCCTCAGAAAATTATTGATCTCAAAACCAAAGTATACAAAAAATCTAGTGTCATGTGAATTTCTATAAGTACAATAAAATTATCATTTGATTAAAATAATTAATCGGGAGTTTTATATGCAATTGCTCTTTTATATGATAAAAATTTGAAAGATCTAATGAGTCCCAAAATAATCAATACTTACTCGTATAATAGAAATGTAATGCAGGGACATTCCTATAAGCTGTATTTCTTATTTATGATTTTCATCTATTGTAAAATGTATAGCAACTTTCTTAAAGTTTTTAATAAATTTTCAATTAAATATATGAAAACTCATTTTTTATAGTTACTGATTTGCTTTTTTCTATCAATCTTTCTTTGCACTCGAAATATTTTCAAAAATGGAATTTTTATGTTTGATGAATTATGCAATGATTCTCATGATATGTTAAGAAGTAAAACTGTATTTTATAATTGCTTAGAAATACTATAAATGATTTTATTTAAATAATTTCTATACAAGCTGTACATAGTTGTATTTAACACGTGGTTTTATCCTTGTCTCTTGAGCCTTTTTGTATAGCAAATTATATCGAACACTTGCAACAAAACCGTAAATAACAATAACCGTAACGAAGAAAATATTTGAAATTAGTAAGTAGATTATTCTAAAATTTGATAAAAAGGATTGTAATTTGGAAAAATAATAGAGTTTTGATTTTTAAGTGATACATATCATAAAAAGTTTTTTTAATGGATATCATAAAATCGAATGCAATTCAAATACAAATTTTGAAAGAAATATTTTTCTTGTTTTTGTGACGTTTGTAAAAATGATGTTTGTACAAAATATCACATAACAACACTTTTTAATGAATTTGTATAAAAACTCAGGATGAAATTATAATTGAATGTTAATTTTTATCCCAGTACATGGTTACAACTTTTGTATCACTCTTCAAGTTTCAATGAAATTTCAAATTTAATTTCTTAAAATAAATACGTGAATGGATCACAATAATATAATGATATGCTCAATATAAAGTTTTGAACTGAAGTTTACGAAAAACGTATTAAGGAATCAATTTTTTAAATTTTCGTGACCTTGTTTATTGTTAAGTTATAGAAAGTTAACCTTTTCTTTTATTAGACCCTACAGAGGTTATTGTTTTAGTCAATGATAAAATGGTGTCACGAACAACTTTTCAAAATAGTGTATTATATGCACTTCATTTTACGGCAGCAGTAATTATATTTTGCTCAAAATATATTCTATTTCATAATTTATCATTCGCTTTCATATTAATATCTGAAAGGAATATTATTGTCAGCTTCAACATTTTGTCATTTGCTTTAAATCCAATATTCAATTGAAAAATGTCATAATTACTTTCAAAAAGTTCGCATATTTGATGGATATATTATTTGCAAAACCTTACATAGAATAATTTTTTTCTTTTATTTTAAATTTGGTTTTAGTTCTGTCGTTCAAACACTCTGGAAATGAAATTGTTCCATTAACTCCATTTCTGTTGTTTTTCTTGAGAAAACTTGCTATAAACAAACATTTTTTGAGAGAAATCGAGTTGAATTTTCCCACTGCTATTCGATTTTATTTTCATTAAAAGTGTAGGATTAATAATCTGAGGAGCGATGGACTTAAAGAACCCACGCTGTCTGAAAAATTCTGATAAGTTTTAAAGTTTATCTTAATTGAAATTTTATTTTGATCTCAACAGGTTTTTGATAACTACCTACATATGTAATTCATAAGATAGCACTCTGAGTTTAAAACAAAACAAGCTGATAAATACCAGTTTTATATTCTGACATTGACAGTTGTGATTTATGAATTGAACCTGGCATCACGTAACCTGACTCATACGATCACAAGCAATCACCAATCGAGGCGTGACATGTTTGATTATCAAAATGATCTATTTTACATAAGTTGATATAAGTATCTTTATTATATGTTATTAACCGATAATGTAATTGAGTACTATTTTAACTCAATAAAGATATTTAAGATTATTTATAGATATAAGTGCAAAAAATATAATAAGATGTATCAAAAAACCATTTCGTTTCTTCTCACGATAGTAAAATTCGTTCATATTCATATATACTGAAATTAGAATCGTACTTGATATCGTCTGCCTCTTTCACAGAAGCATTACCTTTATTTATTGCATTTATTTATATTTTTACAAAAGTACAAGTTGTTCACTAGTTCATAATGTGTTTATTTAAAAGTTAAAACAAAATATAGTTATCTTTTCCTTGCCTATTTATATTACGTTATCAAAACTGTTTATTTTAGAGTATATTTAATAGGAAAGAATGATAATATAAAACCTAAATCTCCCGTAATTAAATGAAAATCTTTTAAGCAATTTTGAAGTTATTTAAAAATGCCGGAAAAAAGTAGTAAATTATGTGCGAAACTAAATTATTAGAAAATTAGAAAAGTGTTTACATACAATTAGTTGATCATAACTTCAAATGGTTTTCAAAAGAGAGAAAACTTTCTACAATATTACATGTAAGGCAATTTGATTTTTACCAGTAGCGTGAGAAAGTTTATTCATAAACTAAAACAATATCCTTAAAAAGAGATTGAACACACATACTAAAAAACACTGCAAAATAAAAATTACATATCTTACCTTTTATTTACACTGTAAAACTATTTCAGTATAAAATATTGCACTATTATAGCACACTATTTTATTGCACTATAAAAGTATTATATTATAAAGTATTTCATCTAATCCACCGCGTAAAATATTATCAGAATTTACAAACTGGATTCATAAATATATTCCATTTTAAAATGAGCCCGATTATTTAAAAGAAAAGAAATTATATTATTTTTATTTTGAAAATAGAAATCACTTATAAAATGTCTTGACCATTTTGCTCACTATTTCTTTGTCTGATATCGAAGTGTAAATGATTTAAAGAGCTCAATTTTTTTTTTATAATTTTATATAATAATAAATTTAAAACTGCACTTTCTTGGGAAATAGTATTACAGATAAATGATGAAAGTCAAAGTACAGTCATGGCCTTCGATTTCGATTTAACGAGGACAATAAAAAACATCCATGGCTCCAAATTACTCGCATCAATTTATTCAAAATAAATTGATACTTCAGACAGCGCTCGAAAACGAAAAAAAATCGACACTTTAATCGTTTTAAATGTAAAGTTTCTCTTAGATTTGCAAAGAGAAGTTAAAAACTACCTCACAAAAACAAAATGGAATAAATAAATGGCGCGAAAAAATAACGATCCATTCCAACAAGAGCTACCACCGTCTGGAACGATCCACGTTGAATGATCATTCACCTTGAATTTGACAACGCCATTTCTCAAAATAATGTGTTTAACAACTTTCTTCATACAATCACTTTTTGTTTCTTTGAGACATTTATAATGAGTAATCCTCTCGTGACAGCCATGTTAGTGATATTCATCTCGACACTGCAGGGTATCTTTATCACAGTAAAATGCGATATGCTGCAGATAGAATATATGCCATCAGAATGGAACATAAAAGAATGTCGGTCGCGTGGATGACTGGTGCTGAGCATTCGTCGATAATCTTCAAAAGTGCTCAAGAAGTGAAGTCACGTATTTTTGTTGTTGTCCCTTTCTCGCCGCACCTACTGGAGTTAATACATCATACCCATGTACCCGGAATACAGAGTTGTACCTAAAATTATCTCTACATTATATCTTTAGGGGAGATACGGTGATAGAATATAGGTGTGCCATCTAAAAAAATTACAAACTCAACTTCACACTGACATATCACTACATATCACGTGCACCGACTTTCAAGTACTAATTATTTATATTTTTCAGCAAGGCGGAGAAGGAAGCCTATGTATCATGATAGGGATTATGAGTTTCAGGAGGAGGCTTAAAAGTATACGGACCTAGACAAAATTAAGAAATTGTTTTTTTTTTGGCATAGTATGAGTTAAGCGTAAAAATAAAATTGATAACATTTTGATCAAACTGAATGGAATGACCGTTTTGCGTTTCATTAATTCTTGAAAGTTTTATCTGGGATATATATGTTTCCATGTGTTTGTATGTGGGGAGGGGGGTACACTGGAGATGAAGGGCATGACGTCAACTTTTTAAAATAGAAATCTATTAAGTTTAAAAAAAGTTATAAGGCTTTAAAAAAGTTTTATAGTCTTAAAGTCGGTAGTCAAAGAATAAAATATACAAGGGTGTATTGAAAAAACATTCATTAACAAGCAAGCTATTAATAAAGAAACAAAAAAAGACCTTTAAACTGCCCTCCTGTAAAATCTCACAAATAATAGACATAGTGCTCTTTATCTCCGATATATATATATATATATATATATATATATATATATATATATATATATATATATATATATATAATATGTGTGTGAAGAGATAAATTAAATTTATGCTCTCTTTTTATTTAATTACTTTTTACGGCCAAGCCTTTACTTCTACTTTTCACTATACTAAATCACTCCTTGGAATCCTCCTTCCTGAGCACCTTTAATTGGTGAATTATTTAAATATTTCGGTGGACACCCCCTCCTTTTTTTTACCTTCTTTGAATATAAAAGCTTCGGCTCGATCTAACGTTTTCTTTCTCTGCTGATATTTGCTATATGAACCACGCAACTTCGCGCGCTTCGTCATGGCTCGGACAATATAAATTGGTGAAATGATCTAGAATCCTTCAACTCAAAGATTAAGATCTCATAAGAATTACTTTTGTAAATTTAAATAAATAATTTCAGTTTCATGAAATCAATAATGCGGCTTAGCGGTTAATGTTTTCTGAATAAAAACATTATTGCATCATATTGGAAAGAAGGTACAAGAACATCACTTTGGCTTGCTCTTTTGTGGTGTAATTTTTTCAATGCTTTTTAAGTTATAATTATTTAACAAATTGTGTTAATATGTATATATATTATTTTTCATGAATTATGTAAATTTACATTGATTTAATGAATTTTTTCCCTGTTTACAATTTTTTCTTCTTTTGATTGTATTGTTGTTTGAAATCGGTATTTCTGCTCAGATTTGGTTTTATACTATCGTGTTATAAAGTAAATCACTGAAGGTATGATGACTGGATCCAAAGAATACTAGAAAAAACACGTTTTTTTCCCACTCCAAAGTATGGAACAGTATTAAATTCCATTATCACCATTTTATTGTTTTATTCCTTTTCTTTAATATTGCTATAGTTTTAATTTTAATTAATGGCTTTCAACAGTTTGAATTAATATTATTATGTATAATAGTATTTAGGTAAATGTTTATATATATATATATATATATATATATATATTCTGGAGATGTAGTGATACAATTAGTCCATGTGTTATGTTGATTTCTAAATAAATAAATTGTAGTCATTTTTAAATAATAATCAGTCTTTATTTAATTACTTAATTAAAAAAGACTGATAAATAAGTCTTAATTTATAATAATTAATTAAAAATAAATAAGTCTTAATTTATTTATTTAATTATCAATATTTATTTAATTAAATATAATTACCTTTATTTAAGAAATGTTTATTTAATTAAGATATTAGCGCAATGTCATGTTTCAAATATTGTTCAAGTCCATAGCGAAGCACAGAGAGCGAAATTCCGGGACTGACTTGGCAAGTGTCAATTTTAGATAAGAGACTGTTAGAATGATTTCAAAAACTTTTATACTTCAGAAAAGGGATTAACCCAGTTTTAATTAATTCATTAATTTATTGGGATCTGAAAGCTAAAAGATAAAAAAAATTAGATCTATGAGGAAACAAAGGCCCGCGACTCAGAAGTGAAAGTGAAAGTTTTTTCAAACTTGAAGTTTGTATGTGTATGGGAAAGGCAAAAGAAAGTCTATCAAAGAAAGATCAATTGACTTTATAGGGATAGACGGATGTTCAAAGAACAAAAAATGGTTACCCCTCCCCCCCGGTACAAAAGAAAAATATTATACAAAAATTTCACGAGGTATGCTGTGAAAAAATAATTTGTCTTTTTGATTTTATATTTTATACTTATTGTGTATTTTGTTGGCTTTATTTTCCCTTGGATATACATTTCTGATTAATAATTTTAATGCGGAAACTGTGATTTCACGTTTCCTCCATTACCATACTGGCGTTCTTTATTTTACCATTACAATAGGTTTTAGCCTTCAAACCATCAAAAATAGAATAAATAGATTCTTTTACTACAGCAAAGGGATTGCCAACCCGTAAAATATTACGAGAAAATATTTAGGGTTAAAGAGAAACCCAAGGACGTTCTATTGTGTAAAAGACGTAACATTACTGTCCCTTCAATGTTGTCAAAAATGTGACAAACGGCGGAAATTATAGACATTCCAATGTAAAAATTAGTGTCATGAAAACGTAATAAATCTCAGGTAATGAATAGCGTTGATAAATATAATATAAGTATTTAGCTTTAAAATTGTGTCAAGTACATTATCGAAGAAGTTTATAATATGAATTATATTATTTGAATCATAAAGATTAAATAGTCAAAATGTTTTGAAAATATATAAAAAAAAACCTGAAATTAAGAATGATGAGATTTATTGTGCCTTTACCTTGTTTTAAAAGACTAAGACATTTTTGACATTTTCAAAAATATACTGAAATATTTTAGACACAGATATTTGAAATCTTTCACTTCTGTGATAAGAACCAAATTGATTTAATTATCAATCGATGTCATAAACGTCATATGATGTTACACGATATTTGATTTGTTGCATTAACATAATATTAGAACAATGGATAGTTTGGTAACGAATTTCGTCGTTATGAACTATCATCAAATGGTTAAATAGACGTACGATATGATACCTAACTTTCTTAAGATCAACATGAGACCTCGAGAGCCTTTTGAGTTTATATTGGATTTATCATATAATAGATTCTAGTATTTCAACTGATATATATATATATATATATATATATATATATATATATATATATATATGTGTGTGTGTGTGTGTGTGTGTGTGTGTGTGTTTGTGCCAATCCATTCTGAAGATATCCTTACTTTCTAGAAGCTCCTCAACAGCTGAGGTCCTGTGTAGACGTGCTTTGCCGTCCACAAAAATAAAGTCTGGATCAATAGCACCTCTGAACAGATGAACGTAGGGGAAGATAATTTCATTGCAATAAGGATCTCCGATAAGTTTGCAGCTGCCGAAAATATGGAACTCCATTCTTCCGTTCAGCATAATGTCTCCACACATAAGCACTCCTGGACCACCCCGAAGGGCTCTATCTTTGATGTTAGTGAGATGAAACTGTGTCCATACCTCCTTTCATATCAAAGGGCACCGAGAATCGTTGCTCAGACTGAAACGACTCTCATCAGTAAACAGAACTTGACTCCATTGATGAGATGTCCACTTTTTGTATTCTTGGCATCAATGTAAACGGTGCCACCGAGCGGGCTACTGTTAATAATATGCAGAGTTCAGGATGACGGGCGAATAAGTCACCTTTATGCAGATGTCTGCCCACAATAAACCATGATACCTGTCGTCCCGTTGCCATAATCAAATTTTAAATAATAACTATTGAAATATTATTGTTTAATCCAATTGTGCTTGATTAAACAATAACATTTCAAAAGTTATTTTTGCTTTCAATCAAATTTTAAGCAATAACTATTGAAATGTTATATATGTTTCGACTCGTTCGCTTCATACTGAAGAAACTCGGGAACTTTAAATAAATGAAAATAGGAATTTATTAATATACTATGAGAGAAAGATGGTTACATTGTGATAGCGGTTGACGTGCGTCCACTCGCCTCCGTAGCTAAAGCAGAAGAGAGAGAATAATTGCATCATGAAATCTGCAGACGCCACATGCGTCTCTTTGCATTCGGGGCAAAATCAGAAGAAAGTGAAACTTTCCATGTTTACAATTTAAATGCAAGGATTTATTCAGATAGCTAGTTATTAGATAAAGGAATCTTTAGGTAATTTACGCAGTGACGAAAAGTCTATAACGAAATATCCCAACAGGTTTAAAACTGTAAATTAGATCCTATTTAGGATGGAACTCTCCACTAGAAGAATTTATGTATAGGAAAAATTAGAAAATTAAATTAAATACAAATGAAATCATTGCACACAGATTATATATATACGAGCATACGGATTCAGAGAGAAGAGTAGAGGGATAAGAAACATATGACACTGATGCAGAATTTAAAACAAAAATAAAATAATAATCTTCATTCCAATTAAAAAACATTTTACAGATTTTGTAATCATGTGTTTGAATAGTGCCGGATTTCCCTATAAGATGAAGAGGCTGTGGTCCACACACCCAAAATCTTCAAAAATCTCGAACTGTAGTTTATTGGAAGAATTGCTCAAAGATCAAATTTTAATACAGTGAAGTACGTAGTTTAGAATTTTGTTATCTAACATTAAAAATGTTTGCCAACGTGTTTGCATTATTATGTGCGTTTCATATATAAAAATTATTTTAATTCCAGGCTCAGTAATTATTATTAAATACATCTTAATTGTATTTTTCACTATTTTAATACGCTCTATTCCTGTTCAATATTTGCTTTGATAAAATGCATATTTTGTTATGTACATATATATATATAAGGCTTTAGATACATATTAATTACCATACATTATTCATGATTCTTACAAAAGAATATCCCAACTTTGAAGAGTTCCTGTTACAAAACTAAAGAAGTTACAATCCTTTGGGACAAGTAATTTAAAAATAACGTTTAATGTATATAAAATTACAAATGTTCAGTGTGAATAAAAATACGAACGATGTCCAATAGATAACACATTTATCATAATATAAACTCTGAAGTGGTATTTTTAATTTAGTTTTTTCAAAAGGATTGTAACTTCTTTAGCTTTGTGCAATAGTTTTTAAAATTTGGGGTACTGCTTTGTAAAAATCCTATACATTAACTCAAAAAACAATGACTGTATATTATCGACAAAGGAAGAAGGAATTCGTCACATAACGGACTACATTACCTTCAATAGCCTAGAACCTCATCAAATCTAAATCTGATTCTATGTTTGAGTAATCATTTTAACGCACATTTCTTTTAATGTAAATGAAGGAGCTAAATGACATATATTCTAATTTGAAATTATGTTTTAAACTAAAAAGACAAGTTACAAGCAAGATTAAAGAAAAACTTATTCAAGAAATTCAAGATCATTACCCTTACAAATTAAAGTTAATAAAAGAATGTTGTGCGTTTTTCTTTTATTTAATAAAAATAAAATTCATATTATAATTTGTCAAAATATTGTAATGAATGTTCTAGTAATTTTTAATTATTTGCTTCTTGAGTAATTTTTTTTAGTTGTAATTGACAGAATTGATCATTTAACTGAAAACGAGCTCAAATTTGATCCAAACAACAAAATGAAAGGAAAAAAGATTGATTTTGTATTTTCGTCACTCATTTCATTTCACGTGTGTGATAAATATTTTAAGACTCCCGTCCAGAGGCCATTTTGATTTCGTGAACGGAATTTCTACTACCGTCTTCAAATATATACTATTTTGTGTATTTAAATTAAAAAATGTATTCGTAAGAGCAAAAAATAATGGAAGTTTCTATTGAATTACATCTTCACTCCAATTTTCAAAAATATTTTTGCCCCTATTTTAGTGTAAAAACGTTCATCATTTTTATTCCCTCTCAAATTTACTTTTTTGCATTCAAATAGACAAAATAATATAGATTTGAGAACTGTAGTAGAAATTCCATAGGATTAACATTACGCTTGCGAAATTAAAATGGCCACTAGATGGAAGTCTTAAGACTGTTTATTAAGAAAAATCTGAAACATTTTTTAGATTCAATTTCACGTTTCTTATAATGACAATATTAAGAGTTGACAGACAAGATTTCCCTCATCAAAACATTACGGATGCAAATTTCTTCAACATTAAAAAATAAAACAATCTTCTGAAGAGTGTAAATGATTTTCCATCTACCCAAATCATATGTTCTGAATCATCCAGTGTTCAAACTTTCCACATGTGACTATTATGGCATATTTTTGCGTTAACGCCTAAGTAATGAATGGGTTGGCAGTAATGGTTCTCCTTATAGCTGCATAATTTTAAGCTTAATTGCTTTGAGAAAAAATTGTTTTGCATAATACCGAATTGTTGCTTATGCAGTTGTGCAATCGGATGCATTCACACTTCAGACTCGTTTTTACCGACTGATGCCGTTTATAGTCAGCGACTTCCAACACTCTCCAATTACATAATTTCAGTATTCTAAATGATAGGATTTAAAAAAACAAAACAACTATTTATTTTTAAGAAATCCTATTACGTAAACGAAAATATTTGCGCTTTTTAAGTTAATGTTCTTAACTAATATTAACATCATAAAGTCAGTTCCATATTAATTTTTGATAATCCTAATAGGTTTAAGGCATTTCGGAACCTTTCAATATTTAACAATTAAATAAATTAAGAGAATATGTATCAAAAATAATCAGTGTTAGTCTTTTCAGGATTTTAAGAATTCAGCCTTATTAATAACATGGCTTAGCATTAAGTGTTAACGCATGTATGGTCATTCTTCATACACTTATACACTTAATGCTGTTAAAGAAAAAAAATGAAATAACTCTAATAAGTATTTTCATTATTTTAAGCTTACTTACATAATAAATCGTTTAAAGCTTTCGTACATTTTAGAGAATGATGTATAAACTTAAATAATAAAATAATGCGATCATGTTGCTGTACTGTATTGAAGACTATTAATAAATAGGACTTGTTTTCAGGACATCACATTTATTTGCGCACATCTTTTCAAGCATAAATTCAAGACACAATTTTACACAAGCACCACTTTTTCAACGTTCGTCTTAACCTCTTGGAACCAAACTCAATACTCAATTTCATATCCGTTGCCAGTAAATTATCTAAAATCAAAACTATGATCTGGTGTTGCCAAAAAAAATATCTTAATAAAGAATATTGAAAAAGGTATTACTTTAAGTTTAAATCGTCTGCTTTTAAAAGTAGAATAGGTAATGTCTTAAATAAACTATCACATTAGATTAAAATCGTCTGCCTTTAAAAGTTGGACAGATAATATCTTAAAAAAGTATCACAATCGTTTGTTTTTAAAAATTGAATATGTCACATTGCATTTTCGTTTTCCAAGTTGCATTTTCATACATGTAACTTTCTGCAATGTAGATAGATTTGCATCTAAATTTTTTGGCGGAAGTTACTTTTCTTACAGTAAGTGATTAAGTCTGAATTAGCGTATAATAACAATACGAAAAGTAATTAAAACAATAAAATTATGTTAACAGTAACAACCTGTAAATATAAGCAACAATAAAAAAGTAACTAAAATAATCAATTTATGTTAACAGTAACAACATGTAAAAAAATTACAATAAAGTAACTATAACAACAATAATAAGTAATCGTAACGTAAGTAAAAACATAGTAAGTAGTTGTAGCATAATAATAATAAGTGATTGTAACAATACGTAACTCTACTGATAAGTAACGATAATAAAATGAAAGTAAGACAATAAGGAACGGTAAAAGTACGTCAGTTAAAATAAGTAACTAATAAATATCTCAACGTTAAAAAGATAAATATTAGCTTAAAACCAAACAAAAACCAAACACTACAGTAAGAAATGTTATTTATTGCCTTTCACTTAGTTTGAGTCAAAACAAAATCTAGAAGATGGATATATTACGAAAATCTCAGTTTAGAAATAACATCCATCAAAATCACACCAGTATTTTAATGTATTTAAACACGGTCATTAGTACCTTTATTCTAATTTACAATCTTTTTATTTAATTAAAAGATTCAATAATTATTTTAACGCTTAATTCTGTACTCAAGCCTTGTCTATTTGTTTCCATGTAAAATGTTTTGCGTTGTGAAACAAAAAATCTAATTAATCTCCCCGATATATTTAAAATTTTATCCCATTTTTATTCAAATATGTCATTTTTTTTCTTGAGTTGTAAAAACCCGTAACTTTTTCCACGTATGAGTAAGAAGAATAACTTTTGAAAATTTTACTAAAAGTTCGTGATTAACTCTTAATTGCTTTGGTTTTAATCGATTTCTCAAGTCGACCACAAGAAAGAACAGTCTACAAACGACACTACTAAGAAAAATTTTACTGCGGCACCTTTTACTTGTAGGCAGACGTTAAACCCACTTTTCCCACAATGTTCGACCATATCTAACGTGTACTTTCCGATACCTACTACCACAGTGGCAATGTCCCTGCGTGATTTATTTGCTCGCGTGTCACATTATTAAACGTGGCACGACATCACCATATTACCTACATCGAATTCCAGACAATAAATTTAAGCAATAGCCTATTAAACGAGTGTCGGTCCACCCTACAGCGTAGGGGTTGACCTCGATTTGCCCAGAAAAATTTCGTAGAATCGCCGAGACACACAAATTATGTGTAAAAGTGTGCTAAACAAGAAAGAATTCAGGGAATGTTTTTGATTACAGAGGACTTTTAAAAAATGTGACTGCAAAAATTCCATTTCCTTCATACGTTGTAAAAATTCATGTTTGGAAGTCGTAAAAACACACAATTATTTGACTTTTTGTTATTCGACACGGAATTCAGTTTATGGCACCATACTTTAAAATACAATACATTTTTCGATTGTACGATGCATGCTTTCGTGTTTGCACTTATTTGTTGTCCAATGAAAATTAGAATAATTTTACATTTAACAAACATTATTCAAAATATAAAAAGATAATTGATAAATACAATACATTAGTTTGGGAAATTTCAAACGATGACGTAAGTATTTGTAAACTTTTAGTATTAAATATATCAGTGAAACGGTACCAAGTATTTGCAAAGTATTGCCCTGGTTTCCTTATCTCATTATATATATATATATATATTTCTGAAGAACACGACGGAAAAAAGTATTTCTGGGCGTTTTTTTAAGTAAGTAATGTTTTTAAATATGGCAGTTGCAGCACTACTGACACTATTCCACACCGGTGTTATAAGTACATATATCTCATGGTTAATCATAGATGCCAGAACGGAAGCTTTTGTCTGTATTCTCGTTTGCTTGCGCGACCCACACAATTGAAAATGCCGCTGATTGTACTGTGATTCGTATACTGCATGCAGAAAGCGGGAAATCACCCGAAATTCATAAGCAGATTAATGAAGTGCATGGAGAAAACACTATGAGAAATGAAATGATAAGAAACGGATGAAAACAATTAAATAAAGGACTGGAGGCATTCAATCCCACCCCAAAAAAGTGAAGCTCAAGCAACCAGTTTCAGCACGAGAAATCATGTGCACTGGGTTTTGGAATATACAGAGGGTGTTGTTTGTGTATTTTTTGCTGTGAGATGACACAATAAATTCCGAAATGTATTGTGACACCTTAATTAAACTACTCCGGGAAATCCAAAACAAATGGCGTGGCCTGCTCAGTAAAGGGATTGTTTTGTTGCATCGCAATGCACGTCCACACGTGACTCGTCGAACCCGAGATCTCATCGCATCATATGGTTGGGAATAATATGATCAATCTTAGTACAGTTCTAGTTTGGTTCCTAGTGGCTACCACTCGTTCCTCTACTTGAAAAGGCATTTAGGCGTCAGCTCCACGACGTCAGCTCAAAACAGCCATGGTGCAGTGGTAGCCCATCAGACAGCAGATTTCTGTGAGAATGGAATACACAAAGCTGGTTGTACGATATGATATGTTCCTTAATAGTGGAGGCAATTATGTTTAGTAGATAAAAGTATATACAAGCTTTCTTATAAAAAGAAAATATTAGGAAAAATTACATTTTTTAAAAAAATATCGAAACGGTGCTTAAAAACACTCTGATACACATATTGATAAAGTACGATTCAAAATTTTTTTTTGCACCATTCGGTATTCTTGTGGGGTTGTTAAGGATATTGCTACAAATCCCTGTGCCCTTACTGCACGAACTCAAGCGCAGAATTACTGCTGCGATTCAAAGTATTACACCTCAAATGCTGGAGAACAATTGGTGAGAACTGGAGTTCCTTTTCGATGTGTTACGTGCCCATATGGAAACTATCTAACTTTATGCTCATAATTAATTAGTATAAATTTTTTGATAAATTTGATGAGAAATTTTAATACCAATTATTATTTGGCCATAATCGTTATTTGATTAATAAAGTTGCAATTTCCCGTATTTAACTTTATTTGAGTATTAAAAGAACTTTTTGTGTTGTATATACCGAATACATGTGTATTACGTGTATCTTGTCATGTTTTTAAATCAAAAGTTATGTGGTAAGAAAACAAGGACACTAATGTTATGGAAACCGTATCTATGCGTTATATTTTTTCGCTAAGTGAGTACTAGGTTACCAATACTCTTCAGGATAGGAATCTTTTTTTTGTTATAGGGTAAATCCATTAACGTAATTACAGAAATAAATATGCATCTAAAATCCGTTCTCACAGTTTGTAAAGGTTTCTCAATTATCTTTCTCTTCAACTAACCTTTTGAGCTTCTCTATGACGTTATTTTACTTGAGATCTCGATTTGTGAATAGACCAAACCAAATCGACTATTTTTGTTGGGGAACATAACCCTCTCGGGCTTTAATCCTCTGTGAATAGACTATTATTTGGAGGTGAAACTGAATTTTGGTTTTACACTTGCCCAGATGTTAAGATATTAAGATAATAAAATTACAGAGCAATAGCATTTTAGAAAATTTTAAATTAATTATGAAATTATGCTGAATATGTATTATTAATATTAGAGAATCACTAGTTGAAGTACTAGTGTTGTTAAAATTAATCCAAAAGAGAAGTTGGTTGAAGTTCATGAATTTAGGCTTAAGATATTGCAGCAGTAGTGTATTGGATTCCTGCTTGCTTGTTCAGTCTGGTCACAGTGAGAGCGCGCGCTGTGATTGGTCGATGGTGAGGTGTGTTAATTCTGTATATATAGGTGGGTGTGTAGGGGTGAAATTTTGTGAGGAGTGTGCTTGCATTACCAGTGTTTTTGTAATATAAGTGAAATTAAAGAATTAAAATTTCTCGTGGTCTATGTAGTTGTGGGTTGTTTCTGAGTGGGGTGTATTTTTCTATTTCTTGAATGGTGTGAATAAACCGTGATTTATTTTCAATGTGAGTGTGTGTGTGTGTAGATATAGAACTTGTCCCTCAGAAGGCTGCCTAACAATAGGATCCGCCTCACCACCAGGGAGCACTGCTACTCACGGAGCGACATTCCGCTAGGACAGGGGTCTCCAAACTACGGCCCGAGGGCCACATCCGGCCCGCGGACAGATTTTGTCCGGCCCGCGGAGAGCTAGCATACTTGAAAGAAAACTCCTTCTAGAGAACATATTTATTTTTTATAGCAAATTAAATTTAGTTTACTGAAGTAATCTATTTTTATGTTGAATAATTATTAATATGACATCTACATTGATATGGTCATGGGCTAACTACTCATAACATTGTTGTAGGTTACTATATACTAACTAACAAATTATTGAAATGAATCCAACTAACATTTTATACATTTTAAATGAAAAAATAACTTATAACAAGCATAATGACATATGAAATACTAATGAGATTTATGTAATTGAGATTTTCCACTGACAATAGTTTGTAGTTGTGGACTAATTTTACTTGTACCAATTATTAAAAGAGATTTAAGATGCTCATCAGTTAATTTAGATCTGTAAACATTTTTTGTGTACTTCATTTTGGAAAAGGTCTTCTCACACAAATAAGTAGTACCAAAAACAGAAAACAGCCCACGAGCAAATTTATGCAAATTATCAAATTGTGTCAGTGGAAGACACTTATAAAATTCCAACAAAGATAAGTTTTGATATTTGTTCTTAATTATATCACTGCACTGTAGATCAATCATTTCCATTTGAAGTTCCGGGGCTAGGGTTTCAATGTCAGTATCAAAAGGATTCTGAAAAATCTTAATTTGATTCGCAATGGCATCAAAGTCCGAGAAACGAGTATCAAAATTTATTTTCAAAGCACTCAAAGTTTCGATTGCAAAATCGATAGGAAACTCGGTCTCAGTGGTGTGGCTGAATATTTCACATGTTTTAAAATGTGAAAAACATTTACTTCGTAGTTGTGATTGAAACAGTATCAATTTCTTCCGGAATGATTTGATATTAGTGTATAAATCAGGAAGATGCTGGTTTTCTCCTTGCAATCTCAAATTCAGTTCGTTCACATGTTTTGTCAAATCAACATAGAATGCTAACTTCCACAGCCATGCGTTGTTTTGCAATTCAGTAAGAGGGCGATGCTTTTCATTCAAAAAAATTTCGATCACTGCTCGAAGTTCAAAAAAGCGCTGAAGGACTTTCCCACAACTAAGCCAACGTACGGCAGTATGGTAAGGTAAGTCATTTTCTCCAATCTCTTCAATAAATTGCACGAATTGTCGGTGATTCAGCCCAAAAGATCTGATAAAATTAACAGTTGATATGACTGGTTTCAGAACTTCAGACATATCCAAACATTTTCCGCACAAAGACTGTTGATGAATGATACAATGTAAGACTATTGGTTTTGAACCACCGTCATTTTCTACAGCCTTTGACACAAGAGCGACCACTCCTTTATCTTAACCACTCATGTTTTTGCCTCCATCAGTTGTAATACATTTCAAGTTTTTCCATCGAAGGTTCTTTTGGTTAATGGCCATTTCAACTCCTTTAAAAATATCTGAACCAGTAGTTGTGCCATGAATACTATACATATCAAGAAGTTCTTCATGCACTTCATAGCTTTTATCTACTCCTCGAATATAAATCAACATCTGAGCAGTATCTGACACATCCGTTGACTCATCCAAGGCCAAAGAAAACCACTCAACATGTCCATTTTTGTTGAACAGTTGAGAGGATATATTTTCAGCGATGTCTTCTACCCTTCGAGCCACAGTGTTTGCTGACATACTGACAGTTTTTAATAAATTTACCTTTTCAGGGCACATTTCTTCGGCTACTGCGATTATGCATTCTTTGACCATTTCTCCATCGGTGAATGGTTTTCCACGTTTTGCAATTTCAAGAGCCACACGAAAGCTGGCATGAGTTGCAGCCTCTTGTTCAGTTTTGAGTTTTGTAAATAAAGATTGCTGCGATTTCAATCCGAGCTTCATAGCTTCGAATTTTTCTGTCCGCAAACTTCCTGTATATTTTGAGTAATTTTGAAAATGTTTTGCTTCATAATGACGTTTAATGTTATATTCTTTGAGAACGGCTATGCTTTCATTGCAAATCAAACATAGCGCCTTGTTACTGGACTCAATTACGAAATACTGAATGTTCCACTGATCTTTGAATTTTCTGCATTCACTATCAATTTTTCGCTTCTTTTCCATTCTACTAAATCACACACAAAAGCAACAATTCAAATCAAAATATTGTTACAAAGATGTCTTAAACTTAAACACGCACAAACACGTTTTAAGGAGGTACGCACTGTTTTATTTCACAGCAGTGTCATAGGAACTGACTTGTGGTTGCGCCACTAGCCTTCTTATATATTCCACTTACTGCCATCTAGAAGTGAGTGGAAGACACCAGAACTTTCTCGAACCAACGAGATTATTCTGTAAGTGCTATTAGCGCCATCTGTTAGCGATTGAAGGTACTACCTATTTCCGCTTGTGTCCACTAGATGTCCTGTCACGTTACTCCTCATGGCTCGCTCGTACTCTACGACTAATCTAGAAATAACAGATAATGACAGGAAAATTAATAATATGCAGTGTTGCCGTTTTGCGGACTTTAGTCCGATTTGCAGCCTTTTTTAAACGTGGCGTACTTTTTCGGACTTTTTTTTTCATGTAAAAAAAATACTCATTCGTTACTTGAGTACTCGTTACTCGTTAGGAACCGAAGTAACGATTACTGAAGAAAAAAGTAATCAATGATTACTTGTGTATTTCATTACTTTTGTAATCAATGATTACTATGGCGATACGATGCGGGTACCCCATTATAACGGATACCCATACGATACGGAAAATACATCAGCTTCCCCGTCGCTAGAGGCATCTGGCAGAAATTAAATGAGTATCGTCCCCGTCGCTAGAGGCATAAAATTAAAGCGTTCCCGTCGCTAGAGGCATCTGGCAAAAAAGTAATCATATTTTACACCACTAGTGGACTGATTCAACTTTTTACCACCGTCAACAATGAATGATAATATGGTTTTGGCCCTTGGAATTTACTGGAGTAATCAATATGGCCCTAAGGCTGGAAAGTTTGGAGACCCCTGCGCTAGGAGAAAGAAGTCGCTTTGAGCGGGAAGGCGCCATTGCAGAGCTTGAATGGACACATGGCGTGTCTTTTGTCTCGCGTCAGATAGTAGAGCTACCATCATATAAACTTTTACAGAATAAGTGTACGCAGCACTTACAATGAACTGTCTACCCAAATTTGTGTTGTAAATATTACTTCCGTTTAACCTAATTTACTATAATACATAATTTGCATAGCATTCAATATAAATACGCCAGTAAATTAATCATCTTAAACTCAAGTGCTCATCATATTTGAACCCAAAACATTACACACACACGCATATATATATATATAAGCGCAGTGGATAGAAGGGGGATCAGATAGATAAGATAGCGAGATTTGTTGTGTTTAAAGGCTGAGAGGAGTTTGAACGATGATGAAAATATTATGATTGGTGCTACAGGGTTAAATGATCATCACATAACTGATACTGGACTAGAATACAATGTATAAATATCATTCCTGACACAGATTCACTTTTGCAGATGAGATAAGTAGAGTTTTCACTTGATCTTTTTGGTTTTGGACGCGGTTTAATTTCGGCTCCATACAGATCACTAATAATAATTCATTTTTGAATCATTAAAAGAATATTGAACAGCAATTTATTTAATTTTCTTAACAGTTTTTTTTTTTTTAATTTCAATGGGACCAACCCTTAGTTTTCGAAAAGTCAGAGCGTCATAAGCTGTAAAGATATCATTTAGGGAATCCTTTTCAAAAAACTTTGAATGCATTTTCTCTAAAATGTATTTTCTTTTCGCATAACATTATATTACACATCTAATTACTGTATATAATAACAGCCATGCTAAAAAGTTATCAGCTAAGTACCAAGTAGTGTTGTAACGAGTTATCACGCGCATTTCGCTTTCCCTAACCTCTGAGACTACTTAACTACAATATTTGATATGAGAACCTCGTCCTGTAAAAGAATCGGGATGTGTATAAATTTTCTTTTCTGTTTTTGAAGAAGTAAGAAGATTAGAGAGAGGATTTTAAGAGGGAGGGGGAGAGATTTTGAGGGATATAGAAGAATTAGGAGATTCATAGGAACTCTGTATTGGTTCAATCGAGAAGTGATATACAAACGTTAGAGACTCAGATCCCGTCAATAGAAATCTAATTGTATCGGATCAAGTAATTCGCAATCGTCCTTTCAGACTTATTAAAATAAGTAAGATACCTCTTCATAATATTTGACTAGGAGCGCGATTAGTTAACCATTCCCCTTTGTTAATTTATTTGTATATTACTTATTCAAGGTAAGAATAAATCGGTTAAAAATTTTTGGCTATTATTGCGTCACTATATCTTTTAATCACAACGAAGATAACTCGTTACAGGATTCGAGTGGCGAGGTCGAATCCTGATTCCAGAGGACAAAAATGGACGAATTGGTTGCTTGCGCTTTATGGTGTGTGGAAGTTTGTAAATGCAAAATCGGCTCAGGTGGTATGAAACTGAATCTTGTTGCCAATCTTGTCTTGTTATTTTTGTTAATGTTTTTAGATGAAATGTTGATTCAAAAAATAAATTAGATTAAAAATAAAGGAATCTGGCGCATGTTAAATTTATCTTTCCTCACTGAAAACCGGCTTTAAGAGGCAAGACAAAAAAAATAGAACAACAAAGTTTGAGCGCATTTTAGACGCATTAGAAAAGAATTGTTATCACGTTAAAAGAAAAAAAGAAAAAAAAATGATACTAGATACATGGTAATCAATACGCTTATTAATTCCTTTGTGCACAGCTCAGAAATTCTTACCTTTAATCATCGTTCACCATGTTTTAATTACATAGTATACTGAAAGTATTTTAAAATAAAATGAAAAAAATTAATTTAACAAATTGCTTAAGTTCTATCCAAACGAGTTCAAATTTATGAGGTAAAATTTAAACTTATTAAAGAGGACATGCATAATCAAGAAAACTACATTTGACCTGAAAACCGCAAATTTTTCATTCTTGGCCTGGCATCTCCGTATGAAAATCATTTAAATTAAATAACAATCAGCCCGATTTTTTTTCTTCTAGTTACTGTATGAAAAAAAAAGCCTAAATGATTTTGCAGAAAATATATTTAACAGATTTTCGAACAAAGTTTTACCTTTTAATAAAAATTTCTTAAATTAATTTACTATCAAATCAGTAATATTTTACGCTTACGCCAACTTTCACCATAATTTTAAAAATGTCGATTTTCGATTTAATCCCCAAACCTTTTTGAAACGAATTTCATGGAATTGTTGATGGAAATTCTTTACACACAATATGTCGAATATTCTACAAATTTAATAGAGTTCATAAACTTTGCAATAGATTTATAAAAATTTAAGATTTATGAAATGGCAACATAATTTCAATTCGTGACGCCGCCAGTTCTACTTAGTGTGTTTTCATTTTAAGATGCCCAAAAAGTAGTCAAGTAATGAAGATATGTTTTGTGGTCTATGAGATAAAATAGTGACCTGACAATTGTTTAATATATCAGAAACATTTTATCTTAATTTCACTCATTTATAGGAAATCTATTAAAATCTGAAATAGGATGATACATAAATAGATAAACCAAAACAGGCTTAATGTTATTCTTATCAGAAGCTTAGAGAAGATTTTTTTTTAAATATAAATTTTAAAATAGTGCTTTTATACATTAACGTAATGTTACAACAAGTTATTGCATGTTTTATCGCTTTGGGTGTTCCTAAAAGCATATTCCACGATTCAAAAAGAATTTAAAAAAACATTCAACTCGTCTTTTAAGGAAAAAGGTTCAAGTAATATTCTAACAAAAAAATATATTTATTTTTTCTCCTTATTTTAGATGAGTTGAAATCAAATCAATCTTCTCCAATTACAAATTACTCAGCCGAGATCTTTCTCAACTCCACGAATTCCATACTTATCACGAAATTCTCTTTAGAAAAACTTTTACACTCAGTGTCTCGCCCAGAATGTAATCGGAAGATTATATATCAATCACAGCCTAACTGTAGTAATCCAAATGCTCAAAGAAAGGAAAAATTCCAAAAATTATCAGGTGTGCAATAAGTGCAAATAAAATTAAAAGAACACCACAGACTCTCGAACAGGTTAAACCACTTTAAATTCTCAACCACCTCCCATTCTGTGTGACATGTTTATTCAAAGCTTCCGAAATCTTCGCTGACGCTTCGACACGATATGCCTCAGAAGAAGAAAGAGAGGTCACGTGGAATGTGACAGTGTGCAATTCGACAATCCATTACGCGCCTGTTAAATACACCGGTGTGCGTAGGAGGCCTACAAAGCAAATGTTACTCGGCAGTGGCATGTCTTCCTTTTTGTTCGACTTGAGTTATATCAGTAATCGGTTCCTTGAATTGTGATTTTAAATTTACGATCAAAGAAAAATCACGGCTTGTCTTGTTGGTCGGAAAGAAAGTGAAGTAATGAATGTGTGATCTTTGGAAATTGCATTGCAGACGATGTTTCCCAAGAGAACTGGTTTTTAACTCAAGACCAGTTTCTGACATGGTTTGTGTCCAGATTTAGACTCTGACGCGATTAACTATGGAGCATTTTAAGAAAGATTCGACACCACCTTCATAATGTAACATTTTTATAAGAAAAATGTACGTTGTAGCTCAACACACAGTAACTAATAAATTTCAGAAGTAAAAATCAAATTTTATAATTTTTAAAAATTTGAATTAGTTTTGAGCTTTTATTAGTTAACTTCTTTTTATTTCTATATATCATATTTGAAGTCATAATGAATGATGCAGTTTTTGTTTCAGTATACCCTGGAACAAGAGCGTAAAATTAACAAATGAACAATTGTTTTCTATAAGCAATCTAGAGTGGTGTATCGAGGGTGGAAGGAGTAAGTTCACTCTGAGCCTCTGATAAAGAGGGTATGTGTCTCGAAGGCAAGGTTCTTAAGGCATATCTAATATGTATGTCTGCAGTATCCTAGTGGTCATGGCCGAGCCGGCTTATGTTTAGTCCAGTCACGGGTTCAAGTACTGATGCCATTAGAGACCGATGATACTTTAAAGTTGTCAGGCTCTTAGTCCTCATTTCGTAAGATGTGGAGGTTTGGAGAGAGAGTGCCCTCTCAGGTGTCATTCTCGTTCTTGACCTAGTTCAAAATTACAGGGTCCGTCAATAGCACTGTTGCTTGCGAAATTAATGAACAATCAAACCAACAATTATTTAATAAAGATATGACGTTTTCCTCCCTTTAGAATATCCGAGTTTGTAAATACGGCTCTCATTGCAGAAATCTAAATACCATTACAGACTAGACAAATTTAATAAATTTTCCCAGATTTTAGAAAAGTTGTATAATTTGGCAACAACATCTTTGAGCGGGCTTTGAACAACCCTCCCCTCCCCTTCCTTCAGAATCGATGTCTCACCTAAGATTCAAAAACGGAGAGAGACTTAAAAATTGAAGTTGATTAAAACTATCTTCGATCAAGAGCGTGCTAAGTAAGATTTAACACTTGAATCTTTCCATTGAAAATGCAGTAGCAAAAACGTTAACAGCTGTGGTTTTTATTGATGAAGTTAAGTATTTAAAAACTCAAATGCTAATTAATATACTTTCTTAAATCTATGTTAGTTGGATGTAGTTTTTATTCAGTTTTAAACCCTTTTAATAATATATTTTAAATATGTGTTATATTTGTATTTATAGTATCATTCCAATAAAAGGGAGGAGATTTCGCCCCGGACCTCGATAACTGAAGATTTACCACTGCGGGCATTTCACAAGAATTTCAATGCGAACGTGTAAACTCAATTTCGCTGAAAACTCAGAATCTAAGAATTCTAAATGTGAAAATGCTGAGAAAGTGTTTCGCCTTTTGGAACAATTTTAAATAAAAAGTAAAAAACATAGTTACTTTTTAATTAAAACTAATGAAATTATCTCATTATATATATATAATATATAATAGTATATATATAATAGCTATATAATATATTATAATATATGCATAAACATATATAATATATAATATATCATATATAATATAATTATATAATAATATAATATATATAATATACATATAGAGAAGCGAATTTGTAATTTCTTTTGTTGTTCTTCAAACAAAATTCATTGTAATAATTGTTTCATCTTTTCTTGGTTGGTTAGTTGGATAAAGTATCAAAAAAAAATCTTTAATAGAGTTTTTTTCTGATATTCATTTTGCTGCATCTACTTAAAATTTGTTTTGATAAAAAATTTATTCAGATCGGTTTTGACAAAAAAAATTTAAGATTATCATTTAGCGAATTCTTTACGTTAAAACAAAGTGAAACATCAGACAAGTTTACGACGACAAAAATCACTAGTTATTTTTTAAAGATTTAATCAGAGATTATTTCATTCTAACATCTCAAGTTCTAACTTAAAACAATTAACAGTTCATAGAAATTATTTTAATGCATATTATTATTAAAAAGAAAAATTTAATTCTTAGATTATAAAATGTAATTATCATCTTAACAATATTTTAAAAGAAGTATTTCATAATCATTAAGAATGGCATCATCGCAATTCAGACAAAAATACGTATATGTTCACAAAAATAAAACTAATAAAAAAAGTAGAAAATTTAGAACGTACTTCCACCCACATAACCTTTTTTCTAGACTCAGATATGACTTAAGGTTTCAAAAGTGTTAGACTGATTCATTAAAATTAATTTTACAAAACAACGCACATTATTAATGATGCAGGACACCTACTACTAAATTCTTCGGGATGTATTCAAATTCAGGTCTCGGAAATGAAAACAAAATGAGACAATGAGAAAACCTGACAGCCCAGTTACAAATTTTTCATTTCTTAGTTCACTAAGAGGAAATTTCATTATAATTTCTCAGCGCCTTTTAGTAATTTTAACACTTTCAACAAATGAGAGCATGTCTACATTTTTCAGGAACAAGTTTTATATTCAAGGAGTGCTCTTAACCTCGCTTACACCTTTATCCCCAATTGACCCTGCTATTTTTATGGGAGACATGAACGTTACAATGTTTTTTAACGTCATTTATTTATCGTTGAATCATTTAAATGATTAATTTGAATAATTGTGTCTATGGCATCGAGGTTTTATAAAACATTATACTTCTATAATCCGGTACATCGCTTTTCCAACCCTACCAGTAATCCGACGTTTTTACAAATGCTGACAAGTCATAAAAAATTATTTTATGCCTTCTATTGCAATGAAATAATGAATGTACAAAAGGCATATTTTGTTAGTTATTTCATGTTTTTGACATTTTATTTGCGAGTACTGTACTAAGTTTTATACAATAATACATAGCTTCAGCTGTTTATTTTCCACAAATATGGCGTTTTCGAATATCCGATTGTGCTCTGGTCCAATATATGCCGGATTATCGAGATAGAATTGTAATTATAATTATCAAAGGGATATTTGTACTCAGGGGCGTAAGGAGAAATTTTTCATGGTGGGTGATCTCCCACTTCAACTTATATCTCAAAATTAATTTCAATTTTGATTGTTTATTTACAAAATGAATTAAATGTTTTTATGGAGTGAGGGATTTCGAATATTAGTTTTTTTTCTGAAAATTTTTTTAAAAAAAATGTTTCAATTTTAAAATTTCAGTACACAAGAGTCCTTATGGAGGGTACAATACATTATTCTTCCCATCGCTATGCCACTGAAGGAAATATACAAAACTCATTTATAGTAAAATTATTTAAATTTTACCGTTTCTAAGGAGTTCACATTCGCATTTCTCTTTAACTAACCTCTGGGGCTATTTTATAACAATATTTAGTCCGAGAACCTCGACTTGTGAAAGGAATATGATTCATATAAATTAGCGTTAGTATATCAGGTGTAGTGTATGAGATATTTTGATTGCCGATAATAGAGGGTTATTAAATGTGGGAGGAAATAGAGGAATTAGCGAGACTGACAGGTACATTATATTGGCACGAGTAATTATCAAGCGATGTTTTATGAGTGTACACTTGACTCGGATCTCGTCATAAGAAATCTACTGGATTCGAATCTAGTTAAATCAAGCCCACTGTGTTTGGATTTATTAATTAGAATTCTCCATTTTAATATTTCATCAAAAACACGAACAAATAAATACTCCACATTATTAATTTACATTGATAGTTCTAAAAATTTGAATGAAAAGTTAAAGATTATAATTGCGTCTCTGTGGCTTTTATTATTAATAACTATGCCAGTTCGTTACAAATTTTGTTTCACATGCTATAAAAATAAAAATGAGCAAAATAGAATATTTTCTCTTGCAATTTTCTTAATTGAAGAGGAAAATATTCTTTCGATTATTCATTCATTTATAAAATGCAAAAGTAGTTAATTTTTTTTAAAAAAAAACACGATTTTCTGAAAAAAAAAAAATTACTTTTTAGAACAAGCATTAAATACGTCGTAAGATTTAAGTAATAATATATAAAGGTAAATTTTTCATGAAGGAATTGTGAGTTTTACAGAAATAAAAAAAAAAATTCTCATACATTTTTAAAAACTATCATTCTTAAATTCCACCGCTATTTATTTAATGGAAACAAAGGGAAAATTTTTACTCTTAATGCTATAATATCTACATGTAATTAAAAATTTTGGAAAATTTTCAAAACTAAAAAAAATCTACTAAATATCTTTTTAAATTTATTTACAGCATTTTTTTTTCTAATTTAAACACGCTGAATATTTTTCTCACATTTCTCTCCAAACAAAAAAAAAAAAAAAAAAAAGAATATTTCAGATGCAATATTTTTTTTTACGTCGAAAGCATATTGGTTCTCAAATATCATTACCTTCCGTGGTTTTATGTAAAATTTCTAATGCCATCATTTAAAGCACTCTTTTCTCTTTGAGCAGCAATATAATAAAACCACAATCAATAGAAGCTTGCATATTCAAAATAAAAATAACAGAAACCACTCAAACCTAATTACTTCTATTCTCCTTTTCCAAGTTCCAATACAACAACAAAAAAGAATATGAGTTCGGAAAAAAATGGCAAAAAGCGAAAGTTCTTAATTGGTTTCGGAACCAGATTTTATTGCTTTAAATCCACAATACACAATCGCTCCAGGTGCGGTATATTATTCGATTTTACGCCTCAAACCCGAATACCTAATTGCTTCGAATTGCAAAATGCCATTTTCACCACTCTTGGTGGAAAAAAAAAGTCTTCCCGCACAATTTCAAGGTCCAGCAAAGATCGCTTTGGGAAGTTAATTGAGGAACAAATTTTCCCGATCTTTAGCCGTGCATCTTGGGTCTTAGCGTGAACAACTGGATGCGAACAATATAAACCGGTTCTATGTTCATTTTATTTGGATATTTTTTCTGCTCCGCTTACATTAAACGATGCTTTTAGAAATCATTATGATTTTCCACCGCATGATGATAGGGAAGTAGTTGTCCGACTGCATTCAAGTATCCATGTAAAAGACTCTTTTACAAGCGGAATAAAAAAAGAGATTAGAAATCTCTAGAGTTCTATTTTAGATGGAGAAGTACTTTTAAGTAAGAATTATATGTAGGTAGGGTTCCTTATTGTATGAGAATTATTGTTCACTCATACACCTCCGACATATTTTAACTTAACTGTAACCTACAGCGATTAGAGAAATGTAATGTATTCAGCGTTTAAAGCGATGTGTGTATTCTGTTGGATAGTAAAATTTTAATTGTTTGAGAGTTTTATTATTGTTGACAGTAAATAGTCATAGAATGCGAAAATAAAATGCTGTTAGAGTTATATAGCATGTGTTCATGAGGAAATATTAATCGTAATAGAAGAAATCTTTTTTAAATAGGCTAAGAGTGAAATTGCATTCGAGAATGGAAAGTGAAACTAGCTTTAAAAAAGGTGTTTTACATAAAAGAAATAATTGAATTTTTTTCGAATAAAAATATATGTATATAACTCAAAAAATGTATTAAATATATACTTTAGTATTAGAGAGTTCTTAGTTACAAATAGAAAAAGTGAACTTCAAAGGGATAATTCTTCAGATTCTACAAAAAGGATTGAAAGGATAATTCTTTTCAGCTTTTCGGCTGTAGATATTATACTTGTGCGAGACATTTCTCCAGACTAAAAGTGGGGAAGAATAATTTTCGAGAGTGAGAGAGAACTTTTCACTTATTGCGCCGCAGCGTCATAAAACTAAATAATTACAGAAGGCATCTTGAAACGGAGTTCTTACGGAGTATTTCTCTTCAATTAACTTGTAGGATTTTATACAACGTTATTTGATTTTAGAACCTCTTCTTGTGAATAAAATGTGATGCATTGATATAGTGAAGTGATGTAAATCTTAGACAGATCTGTTAGCAAGGTTGAAAGAGTTTGAATGCAGTGAAAAGCTTGAAGTTTAAGGAGAGCAATTTGTGCAGGAGATTAAACAATCATCTGATAATGAGATTGGAATTGGGTCCGAAATAATTGTTCCCGACTTGGGTCCACCTTCGAAATTTAATTTATATTTTTCAACCATCAAAATTTTTATTTTACTTTTAACTAAAGAGTGCATGTGTAATCATACTTATTAATCAGATGCCCATTTTCACTTTTATCTTCCTTAGACGATTTCAATGGTAATATTTTAATTGAACTTAAGTTAAAAATTAAGAATTTCAGTAGATATATGAAAATTGTCAAAATAAAATATCGCTCTTAATATATACTTAGAAGCAATACAAGAACTATTGGCAAAGAACCCATAATTTTTAACCTTGGTCAAGTGACGAGAATGATATATGAGCTGGCACCTCTAAACTTCCACACCTTGCCAAAGGGAGAGCTTGTGATCTCGACCAGATTTAAAGTGCATCAACCCTGCGACATTGTGGGTCTTTAGTAGCATCAGGGGTGAGCCCATAATTCCATGAAAACAACGCCGACCTCGAGTCTGCGACTGTGATCACTAGGCTACCACGGCCACAACTCAGATCAGTAATTGCGAATGATCCAGGATAATTTAATACTTATAACATATACATTTATTTATCATATTTAATATAGTATTGTGCATAAGAGTATCACTCATCCAAATAGATCAGAAATCAGAAAGGGAATTAGTTTAAATATTTACAAAAGTAATGACTAATGGATAACTGGAGGGATACGGCTCGTATCAGAAAGTTATCATGTTAATATCGCATACAGAGACAAAGAACTACATTGACGAGTAACCTTGTAGATATTAGTGTAAGCGAGCGAGATTCGAGTATCCAATAGAGGACCACAGGGAACTTTGGTTAATTGCGTTGCGAGAACGGCGAATCAACTCTATTTGAAGATGTCTTCTACTGATCCAGAATGAGCTCCGAAGATTCCAGGCGGATAACCGTTTGGTTTTATTAACGTCGCACTAGAAGCATCACGAGGGCTATTGACGAAGGACCTCGTAATATTGAACTTCTGTCAAGTGAAGAGGACACCTGAGCTGGTACTCCCCTCTTCTAACTTCCACACCACGTCAATGGGAGGACTTTGTCCCGACAGATAAAACGTGCATCAGCCCCGGCTACTCGGCGGGTCTTTGGCAGCCAAAGAGCCAACCCCGCGACTGAACGAAAACCGCCGATCATGAACCCTTAACCATGACCACTAGACTACCGCGGCCACGATGATTACTAATACTCTTAATTATTCTATTTAATTGTAATATGTATTTAATACTGTTACTTTAATGAAAATTATATTACATAGTATTAATCGAAATTTCGAAAAAATTACACTCTAATATTAAAACTAAACCACAATAAAGTTGGTATAAATAGTTAACTTTTCTCTGTCCAAATTCGCTCAGAAACCGTCAAAAACCTACAATTTTGTAGCTAAATTTTGTGAGTGTCTACCCCTCCCCTTATACGAGTACTACCCTGATATTTCTTGTTGTCTATTAATTTTTTGCTCATTTCCCATTTATAATTCGTAATCCCCGTCATTGATCGCGCTGGCTTTCCGTTCACTAAAAGCGAACTATATTATATTACGTAAAAAGAGAGAGAATGAAATGTGTGTGGTCTTCTGCTTATTCTCGAAGAAATTCACCAATTACAACTGTATACCTACTCTTGACAATGCTAATCGTTTTTTAATGATACATTTTAAGTAAAAAAATTCCAATACCGTTTTTCAATGCAAAGAAACTGACGTACAAGCAGACCAATTACAACCTTTTGGCAGAGCATCAAAGACTAAGCCAAAACTAAACCAACACATGCACTGCTACGTGCATTTCATTCATAAGCCCTGCAGTCAAAATGAAGGAGGAAAAACTGCTCTAAGGTAATGAAAAACGATTAAGAAAGAGACGTGTCTCAGATACGAAATGGAATGAGAAAAAAAAAAAGATTCTTCACTATCGTCCTTCCCTTGCGGCAAAATCAATCATTGTTCTCGAAATCACAACCACACTAAAGGCAATTTGCCATCGCAGACCGAAATAGCCCGCATGTGGATCTTGTTGACTGCTGCTAGAAGGGTTATCGGCAAACAGTAATGTAATTCGATAGTGTTGGCATTGCACGTTCGAGATGGAAAGGTTAATTAACAAAGTGCGATAACCTTATGTAAAGCTTGACATGCATGATGATGCTACAATAGGTTTGTCAAAACGTGATTGTGTCGGCATCCCAGAAAGTGAAATTTAGGACTAGAGGTGTGCTAGGATTAATAAGTATATAAGAACATTCAAATTTTTCCGTAAGGCATTTGAATATGCCTCGTCATTTAAAAGAATATAACAGAAAACTTTTTATTTAAAAAAAAAATCTGCGTCTTTTTGTTCAAAAATTCTTCGACTTTCGTGTTGTTTATTATTTTCACCCATGCATATATTTATACATATTTTTTGCATGTTTCTTCATCCATAATTTTTTCATATTAAGTCTTATAAAAAAAATAATATTTTTATTAAACTTAAACTGATAAATACTTGATTTAATACTGGAAATATTAATTTATTCACTGTAACTGACGTAATAAAATCTTAAAATGCAAATATATGTTATGATAACATATACTAAATATGCATTCAAAATGTATTCTGTAAACAAACAAAATAATACATAACATTCTTATACACCTTATCTATATCATGTTTTAGAAGAAGAAAAGTTTATTCAAAGGATACGGTGAAGATTCCCCCCTTAAAATATTATGCATAGCATCTTTTAAAATATATACCTAAATGCATAAAGTAAAAAAAAAATCATTAGATTTTTAAAATTTTAATATCTACATACGGTATTTAACGAGTATTCTATAATAAATGAATTATTTTATTCAAGCAAAATACATGAAATTTAGGACATGATTACAACAACGATATATAGTTCAAATAGTTAATTATTTGCATATATTTTACTATTATTATTGTATTAGTAAATTAGTAAAAATATGATAAATAGTAGAGAGAATCATTTAAAGTATAACATTAGTTTAAGATTTTCCAGAAATGTTTTTTTATATTTTTGTTAAGTTTCAAAAATGTATACTTTGAAATTCCATAAGAATCAACAACAAAACAGCAAGTATTAAAACCGGTATATAATAAGGAATAATTATTTCTTATTTCCACCTTTGAAAAAATATATAAAAATTAATACATGCAGCAATCTAAAATGAATAAATAACAACATAAAAATGATAAATATATAAAAGGACATTTTAATTTGCAATATTATTTTAATACACAATGTCAATTTTCTCTTAAATAAAGTACTAATGTTTTCTCTATAATTATTAATACTATCTAACTATATACGCGACGATTTTAATATTTCACTTCATTAACTGTTTTTCTTTTTAGAACCCTTCCCTAAAATGTAACCCTGAATGTGACATTTATTACATACTTAACAATCTAATGATTATTTCCATACCGGTTTGCAGCCAAGTTTTCATACAACCCAGCCAATGCAGTCTGTCTCAGCACATCTTGACATCAATTTTTACAATGTTATTTTTAAATGAATTTCCAATTTCCTTGTTCGACGACATGAATAACTATATTTAAAACAAAAAATTGTAACATAACAACTTCATTGTCGGACGCTGCAAAAGTCGACAAACTGCGTCCTTAAAATTTAGTCAATGTCAAATGTCATTAAAAATAGTTCTCTTAATCTGTTTGTTACCATTTCTCAATGCAAATTGATGACTCAGTTATAAAGGAGTGGCTGATGGGTGTGTGTGAAAGCGAGCTAAATGTTTGGCTCAGAATAATTTTTATGATAAGCAGAGTTAATCGTCGAAAATAAATCGATTAGGTTTCCGAACATCAAATGAACATATCAATTCTTTAGATTCACTGACAGTTACAAAATTTTCCGATTCAAAAGTCGTTGGAAGACAAATCGCAAGTATTTATTTTGAAGAAGAAGGAGTATTTATTTTATTTTTTACCTAAGATAAATTACTACAACTTCGACTTGTGCCAACAGTTATTTTAAATTAACTTCTCTCCTTATTTAAACTACTCGCAGAATTTTGCCATGACTAGAATTTTGCGATAAGTTAGCGTGTTGTTCGCAGTAATCCGAAGAATTTTTATAAAACTACCTGAAGTTTAGTATAAAGAATGAATTACGATGTGTCCAATTTTCCCCTGTAAAACATCCTTTTTAGCAAGTTGGCATTCTTGCAAACAGCTACTTTCATTAAAAATAACTTGTAACAAATCATGCTCATCTTCAATTTTTACCGCTCATCGTAGGATATAATTAACAGTACTTAAACACCACTCCCCCCTTTTTTTGCAGGAAATTAAAAGTTCAATATTGATCACCAGATTTTAATGCAGGTTTTTAAATATTTGCTTCGTTTTAAAAAGGCATTATATTATTACCGCATTTAAAAAAATCATCAAAAGATATATGATTTGCTTCAAGGAATTTTTATTACGTATTTTTAATAAAACAGCACAAGTATGTAAAATTTTATATTACATACACACGAATGTTTTAAAATTTATTGTAATTGGAATATATGGTATAACGAATCTTTAATTTTGAAGGGAAAAAGATTAAAAATTCACTTGCACAAAAATAAATTTCAGAGATAAAAAAAAATGAGTTATGAACTGATAATTGTGTAGGTATGAAATGAGTTTCGAAATACAAGTTCAAATTGAAAAATTATGAACATTTTTTAAATTTATTTTAAAATAAACAACGAATCAATAAAGAGATATGGCGACTTTAATTCACACATACCTAGACGATAATACATTAACAATTTCTTACGTATTAAATAAATATTTAGAATACTCAAAGGACGATATTCAACAATTTTTCCAATATTTAAAAAAACTTGGTAAATAAAAATTATAATTAAATCTCACTGCAAAAAGTTTATTATTATTAACATTTGTTGTTATTAACATCTATTATTGTTTTCGATACCTTTGAGTGTTTTATATAAAAACGAATCTTATAAATTCTAATTTGTCTTAAATGAAAAATTTAAATGTTTTTCATCGTAAGTAGAACATTAACTTGTTAAAAACAGAGAATAATAATAATAATTAAAGAAATGTGGAAAAGTTCTATGCAAAGTTTTACAATGAACAGATTTAGCCACCCAAGGTGCACTTTTTTATAATTATTATTAAATTACGCAATTAAATAAAAGAATTAAAGGAAACGATGAAATGTTGAGAAATGGACAATAGTAAACTGTTCCAATATTAAAATTAAAACAAACTATAAACTATTAAATTGTATATAGTTAAGCGAAATGTATTTAAAATTGAAGCAAACGATAAAAAATTGAAAAGTGATCAGGTACACCAAAAGTGATCCAATTAAAAAAAAATATCCCCTAGGGTGGCTAAAAAGAAAAAACCTGATCCATAAAACATACAATGAAGTTTTAAAAAATACACTAACGTGATATTTTTACACATAACAGCAAGTCATAGAAAATTATTCGATGGAATAATTTAGGTTATGAATATAAAATGGTGAATAATTTTTTTTTCTTGTGTTTAACACTTTATTTACGTATATTAAATTTTATAGAAAAATACATAAATTTGCTGTTTTAAATGAGTTAACTTTTGTGATTTTCAATAATTCGGCGTTTTCAGCAATCCGATGGTGCTCTAGTCCAAAATCAGCCAGATTACAGAAAAAATTCTATATATATATACATATATATATATATATATATATATATATATATATATATATATATATATTGCGAATAATCAGTTAATAAAATCTGATTGAAAATATTGATTTCACTACAATAAAATGAACACGACTTCTTAATGCAAAATAAATTTTGTATAAATGTGTATTAAATATAATCACATTTACTCTAATAACAATAAATACAATAACTATTACCAAATGAGTAACTTTTATGTATAAAGCATCATTTAAACTATTCTATTACTGCTATTTTAATGGATAACTTTTGGAAACATTTATTTAAAAGATTTTGAGGAATTAGAAAAAATTCAGCAGAAATGTCAAATCTTTTTGACAAGCTACTTTCACAACAAGATTCATGTACGAGACTTTGTTATGTTACGAAATACTACCGCTTTCAATGAATATTTATGAAAAGTAGATGGAGACGGAATAAAAAGAAAGATTTTGATAAAACAAAATTCAGGAAAATTTTAAGTGGCAATAAAATAATAATTAAGTAAAATTTAACTTAAAGCATAATTGAGAATTATAGTTGCATGTCAGTTTTAAAATATTCCTTCCAATTTCGTTGTACAAAATACGAATATTAAAAAGATGAAGGAAAAAAAAATACCTTCTTAATAGCACCCTTTCTTTCGTTTTTTCAGTTACGTATTATGTATGTCCAGTGAATTTTTTGACCAAAATTACTTGTCAGCACATCTAGGAATGATCAACAAATACCACAACACTCAGTCCACGTTTTCCACCTGTAAACGAGGCCCAGATTTTCGTTTCTGAAACTTTTCCTTCTGAAACTCTTGAAGTTTCGTACCTGTTGCGTCTGCGAAAAAGTGTTCCTAGCCAATAGAACAGGTAGAACTTCCCGGCATGCGCAACAGCTTCGACGACGCATGCGCAATTTTCGTCTTCATTACTTTGAAATACTCTTTTAAAAGATGCCATATACGGATCTTAGCCTAATTTTTTTTTCTCATACTCGTTGACTCTTTTCTTTTTCCATCATTTTTTTTTTCTCTCTCTCTCTTTCTTTTCAGTACATTTCGAATCGCTTTCCTTCAGACAATTACATACTAACCTTCAGACTCGTTTTCATTTTGTTCTCGTTTTTAACATTTTTGCTTTCCCTTTTGATAATACCGGTAGTTTTCTCTTTTTTTTTTTTTTTTTTTTTTTTTCGGAAAAATATAATCAAATGAAGATTATGAGGAAGCTCGACACTTTTTTTTCTTCTAAATTTAGAACGCAGAATTTAATTTCCACTCGTTCCACTAGAAATTTAGTTTCCGTGTTTGATCTGTGCTGTTATTCAACGTAAAGTAAATGGAACATACCCTAAACTTATTTATTTAGATGAAAATAATATTAATTTAAGGAAGCTGGTGGATGTTTTTGTTTGGTGGAAAGCAATTGTTCGATGAGATTGGGGTGAAGTAACGCCAAATTCATATTAAAACGTTTCATTCTTTTGGCATTTTCAGAATTTATACTTCTTTGAAAAGATAACTTATCAGATTTCCTCAAAGGTTAATGCACTAAATTTGAGAAAGCACCTTGTAAGAAATTGACTCCCATTGATAAATGTCCAACAGCAATTTTTATTATTCAGGAAATTCAAAATGAAAGTGCTTTCCTCTTCTGAGGGTAAATTCGATTCTTCAACAATAGATGAAGAGAATGAGACAACCTTAAGTTAATTATGTTCCAGTTAATGACTTTTCTAATGCCTGAAGCTAAATAGATTATCATTAAGTTTGATACAAGTTGTAGAAGAAGGGTTTTCGTTCAAATTCAAATTTCGAACATGATTTTGTATGAATTTCAGAAGGCGAAAAAATGGCATGATAGTTTTCGAAACAATCGAATATGTTCTCATAGCCCGAAGAAACGGGACAGTTAACAGCAGGTGTCCTCTACTACATCAGGGACCCAGATTTAAAAATGAACAATCATTGAAGACTGAATAGGCTTGAACAATGCTCTTGAAACTTATGAAATGTGTCAAGTTACAATTTTAGCATACTGACGATTGCAGTTACCTTTTCTGAGAGAGGCATTTGTTGATTTATCGATATTGCTGTGTTTTTGAAAATTCTAACCTGTTTTTGAAAAAAAATTTGTTACTTTTTGCCATTCTGAAGGGAGAACTACAAAAGAATTCTTCACAGTGGCTTAACAGGAAAATTAGTCTAAGAGTTCCTGATCTTATCTCCGTTTAAGGTTACTGAGATACTAAAATTTTGAATTTCTTTTATTTTTCTGGTAAGGAGTAGAGGAGGTTCTGCTGATTCCATAGAAGTGATATTCAAGAGAATTTGACAAAATGAATGCTAAAAAAATACTGAGTTTTAAAAATAAAAACAAACGCGCCACGCCATAAAGAAAAAAGTATCCGAATTTGCGTTTACCTCAAAATATGGGTTTTTTTTCTCCTTTACGATTTTGATGTACTTAAAATCTATTTTATCCATAATTATGTTACTTTGTACATTATAAAAGAAGGTTATTTCCTATTCCGGGCCTAGGCCAAACCGTGGGCCTCATAAGATTCGCCCGGTGTTAACCTGTGGCCGCGAAGCTGGGTCATCTGAACAAAATTTAAACTCTTATTGTACATGAAAGTACAAAAGAACATTCATCTAAGAGTCGTTCATATCATATCCCATTACTATAGAACTCTCACAGTACATTGACTCAACTATTCTTACAATTTTTCTTCTACATTCTTGTTCAGAAACATTAATAAAGTTGAACTCATTTTAAAAAGTGCACGGACTTTCTTGCGTGAGTGGGAATACACAATGTATATCTGATCAGCAAACCTACTAAAGAGCGCGGGTGTGCATTACAAGATGTGGGGAGGGAATGCGACGCGTGGATCGTGCGAAATAGCAGCAGCCAGTCCATATGCAGCAATCCTAATATGCTCGTATTAGACCCTGAAGAGTATGGTTCCATTCTTCTGTGTCTTTTGATTGCTAATAATTTAGCACCAGCATTGTGTTGTAACCACATGACAATTATTTAAATTATATTTCGTTCAAATGCATTTAATTCAGCAGAATACAATTTCACTTAGTTTATTGCAGATTTTCTTGATTTTCCTAATGGGGTTAGAGAGATGAAAGTAGTAGTAGTTTTTAATGTGATGAATTCCATAAAGAGTAAAAAAAAAGCCTAGATTTTTTTTAAAAAAATAAGAAATCGAATTCACACACATGAATTAATTCAATACAAAGTGCTCGTTGCATATATAATGCAATGAGCCGAATGAAATATAATGCGACCAGCGGAATGAAATGCACTACCAAAGTGACCCACAAAGTCTTATGGCTGCACAGATCTTTCCTAAACTGTTAACATTAAAGTTCGAATTTTAAGTACTACCCTCAATATCTGTATGAAAATTATACGGAATTTGAGTCACGAGATTATAATTTCATTAAATTTCATTTTTAAAATTATAATGAAGTTCAGCATATAGAATGGTTATGTTTATAAATATTCTGCAAAGTTTCAAAATTGTAAATGGGGTGGAGTTTATGCAAGATGTACTTAAAGATAAGTACACGACATTTTCAAGTGTAAATACAGCGATTGATTCTTAACTTCTCATATATATAATCATTTATGTTTCTAATGTGATTTTCTTTGCAATAGCATATACAGATATCTCAATATTAAAATAAGACTTCCATTTTTTTTGCTTCTAATTTTTTTTAAAAAAAAATGTGAGGATTATTTAAACTTGATAAAAAATAAACTCATTTTTAATTGTCGATGTCGTTCGTCTCAGTAACCTTGATGTTTAAGTTGAATATGTGTGAACCCCAAACTCGGGAATTTTGGTCGGGTAGAAAAATATTCTAGTCACAAAAGGATTTTTGAAAATATTAACGTGTAAATAGAAACATATTTTAATACAGTATTCACTTTGTATTGAATTAACTCATTTTTACTTATACAATTTTATATTTCGCTCGTGTACTGTAACATCGGCACAATTCGAGATTTATTTCTCTTAACTAACATCTGGGGTTTCTTTCTGATTTTATATTTTAAGTTACAAACTTCATCACATTCAAAAGGAACGTGATGCAAATTAAGTAAATTTCGTATGTTAAGGGAATAACTAGATATAGGCTAATCGTATATAAGCGACAGAGAAACTAATTGAAATGAATTAAGCTTATGATAATAAGAAAAGTGTTAGTGTAATGTGCGCAGATGCCTCCTGACATGTTCGAAGGATTCGATGATATTAGGATTCAACACTGTCGGAGCAATGGTAGGAGGAACTAGCATCATATTCTGATCGTAACATTGATTATAGAAGTAGTTAGAACCCACCGAAAGGATATTAACTCTGAGAGCATCCCCCTTGCATGAGGAATAAATAAAGATATGTTAAATATAACAGACTATTTTAATTAATTAGTCTGTTCTTGAACATATGTTGACATTTAGATCTTGAGATTAACTTAAAGATGACAGAAGAGGTGGGTATAAAGCCGTTACAGAACTGTAAAATCAAATAAAAAATGTTTCTCGTTAAACTGAACACTTGTTTATTTAATGATTGATTGCTTATCAACATCGCGTTAGAAACAGCACGAGGGATACTGGCAATAAACCTCGTAGTTTTGAACCTCGATCAAGTGACGAGAATGATACCGAGTTGATACCTTCCTTTTTAAAACTTCTACACCATGCCAAAAGGAGGATTTGGAACTTCGCCAGACATTAACGGACATCATCCCCGCTACACAGCGGGTCTTTAGTGGCACCGCGGCTCAACGTCACTAGGAACAGATTGATAAACACGATAAATGCATTAAAATTATATGAATTTACACTGGGCCATTTTTGCATCTAAAATCGTACTTTAGTCCTGAGTATATAAATGATAATTTAAACAATAATTACGATTATATATATATATATATATATATATATATATATATATATATATATATTAAGAAATGAATTTAAAGTAATTAATTTTTATAATTTATTGTATATACTAAGGGATAATTTTAAAATTTCAAAAGACATACATAATTCAGTTTTTTTTTTTTCAACAATTTTTCCTCGATAATTATGAGACTTGTGATCTTTTGAAGCACACTGAAATAATTAATGGTAACTGCATTACCAATAGTAGAGACTTTGTTTTTATTGGACTGTTAAATTGCTATTAAAATATATTTTTTTCCTTAAAAGAAGGAGGGGGAGATTTATTCCATAGTTTAACTACTGACCGCGCAAATTTCATTTTAAGTTAACTGAAGAAAATAAAAAGCTACCAAAAATCAAAAGTTAACCAAATATTGATGAAGATTAAGCGCAACTTTTCGAAAAATCACTACTTTATATTTTTTACACATGTAATACGGATGAAAACCTATCATTTAATAAAAAATAGTTATTGCATTATACGAAAGGAAAAGTCTTTTTATGACTTGTTCTTAGAAATCACGCAAAATTCCTTATCAAAATCAACAAGATCCCAGCGGTTCAAATTTTTTTAAGATGAAATTTCTCCAAAAGACCCATATCATAAATTTCTATTTTCAAACAAAATGTAGTAAGAGTAAAATATCCTCGATGATGTTTATGGAATCAAAATATTTTAGAAAATTGGAATCGTAAAATTGGATTTTATTTAAATGCTTAAGTTTGAGTAATATAAACGCAGTCGTGGACCCCGTTCACTCACGCGTCCACTTAAACCATGGTTTCACCATAGCTTCCTTTTTATGAGATTTACATCAATCCTTTTTAAGAAGACATCAGGACTTCCTATTAAGTGAAGACATTAATACCTTTATTTCTTTCTATTTTATGTATCGGGGGATAAATATGCAACAGAGTTCCAATTTGCAATCGCAAACTTATATTAACGATGAAAGAAATCAGAAACACGAGAAAGAAAAGGTCAAATGGTACAAGTGCTCCTAAAAACGAGCAGAAAAAAGCTTGGGGATAGAGTAGGAATATCTTGCGAAACTAGAACCCGCAACTCCCCTAATCGTAAAGTGCAAACAGTGACTTTCGTCACAGAAGAAAAAAGATAAATATCCGACAAAGAGGAGTTGAACAAAAAATTGGCTTTGAGACGAACCTTTCGAAAGTTTGGGACCAAAAGAGGATCGACCATTTTAATATTTTTTTTTATTTATCTTGTTTGGACTTCAGCGTTTGGATTGAATATGAATCACCATTTCTCGGGAAGTGAAATGTTCAAGTTTGGGAATTTTTTGTAGTATCTCACGGTCAGTGAGATTAGCTGTTCGTTCAACCATTTTTCTTTGGCCAAATGTTAAAAGTTACAAAGATTTTTTTCGTGTATAAGTGATTTCTGTAATAATTAAAAAAATAAGGTCGAAAGGGTGTAAAGCAAATGCAGAAAATTCACAAAGATGCTGGAATTTGTATTATTGCTCAATTAATATTAATTCTGTAACTGGAAGTTTAGTAATCATGGACCCCGATTACTGCGAGTTAACGACTGTTACATAAATAGCATGAATGTCATACAAGTCTTTTGGCGAACAACACGTACAGTACTACCTCCCAATAAGGGAAAACCAGACGTTTTGTTCCTCAATAAGAGGCAAATATTCAAAGGGACCGAGACCAACAGAATTCTCTCTTAAATAGAGGTATCCCTTACAAAAGGTATTTCTGTACATTGCGTTTATAGGTTCTCTGCTATCTATGCATGCTATGATTAAATCAAAAAAATATTGTTGAAGATATACTCTGTCTAAAACATCTTGAGAATTCCTCATACAAAAAGCGCATGGTTTCAAACTTCATGATCAGTGATTTTCAAATCAAGTAGCATGGTATGAGTCCCAGTAATCAAGAACCAGATCTGAATCAAATCAAGGAGCAGGTATGAGTTTCCACTAAAACTCGTCACCCCGAATAATGGGGACTGCTATTCGTTAAATAGAAATGATTCTCCATCTCCATGTATATATCATGGTATAAAAGTCAGGAGAGAGATGTACGCGAGTTGAAGTACAATCATCATCGCATAATCGTTGTTTAAAATTGCGAAGTTCGTCGCCAATAGTTTCAAGATCGGATTAAAACCATAGGAAACGTGAGGTCATCATTTCTTTTTAACTTGAAATAGAGATGTTTGTAGTTCTGTTCTTATTTATATCAGCGTAAGAAAAATCTTTTTTTGTTTTAAGAAGTCCTGAAAAAATTAGAGGGTTAATAAATTCTTTTCACCAAATTATTTTTTTAATAATTTTATTGCGAAATGTTTGAGCACACCAAAAGTATCTGAGAATGGGTGTTCTCAAATATATGATCCCATTTGAAATCTTATTAAAAGGATAATTAAATACTGGACAATATCTCAAACTAGTATACAGTATTCTCTCGGTAATTCGGCAGAGGCCGGACCAGAGTACCCCTGGTTTATCTAAAACGCCGGATTATTGGAAAATCACTAAAAATAACACCTTTGAACAATGAATCGACTTACTATTGCATAAAATTAAATACAGTATATGTAAATAAAGTGTCAAACATGCAAAATAACTAAAACTACAAACAAATTTACTGTCTTGTATTAATAACCTATGTTATATATTCAATCGAAGTAGAAGTCTTAAAATAACACCTGAGAAGTTTGTTTGAATGTGTGTAAACGTCTCATTACTGGCACGCTGGAAAGGCGAAGTCCCGTATTATAGAGGAAGTACTGTATAAAGAAACCTGGCCTTGTGGATCTAAGTCACAGCTCATTCAAAAGTTCAAGATAATACAATTATTGCGACAATTGATTTGGCCTGTATGTCCATTCAAATCAATTCACTTCAATAAAACACGCATGAATGATAATTGTGGAATTTAGAATGCCTTTGTAAAATCGGTGTTTCAGAATTTCTCAAAAACTGAAAATTACGTTAAAAGAAAGATAAGTATAATGTAATTTTTGTTTAACTTCATCATAAACAATGGGTATAATTTGCGCATTTTACTCTTGCTAGGACAAAGATATCTGGTTGCGATAACTGGTTTTCTTGTCAATGTTAGATAAACTTTTTCTTATATCTCTCAATGAATTTAACAACTCTTACATTCACATAGTCCATGACACACATCTTTTCTTAATGTTTAAAATTCCTATTTCCTTCGAGAGAGTTATAGATTCGTGGTTTGAGTATTCGAGTTCTTTGACTTTTACTGCCAAGGCCAGTGAATTTTACTTTCTAAATATTTCTAGCGAAATATTTTTAAGAAATAAAAAAAAAATCGACAAAATTGTCATTCGAATATCGTTAAAGGAGTTGACAATGAATTGGAATGTATCGAATAAGCATATAATTAAATTTTGATTGAACAAGAACATGTTTCGTCGTCTGAGTTCGAAGACTTATTTTTTGTAATTTTATGTGGATTTTAAAAATCATGCAATTGAAATTTAGCAAAATTTAAGAAATTTTGATGTTAAAGCTCCCTCTATCGTCCATTTTTATTTCGCTGACGTAATGTTAATCCTATGGAATTTCTACTAGCGTCCTCAAATCTTTACTATTTTATCTATTTGCATGCAAAAAAATAATGCATCCGATAGCGGGAAAAAAAAGAAGGTCCCTGAAGAATTACTTTTTCCCTCCGATTCTACAAATATTTTTACTCCTGTTTTAATGATTTGTTTGTGGGATTACCGGTCTTCAAAAAATATTCTAAAATGTTTGCTGTTCTTTAAATGTATTCTAAATATTTTGTTGTTTTTTGCTCGCTATGAGGCTTTTTTTAAAATTCGAATAAATAAAATAGCATAGATTTGGGGACGGTAATATAAATTTAACATTAGCGTTTACGAAATCAAAATGGACGGTAAATGGGAGACTTATAAGAAGAGATTTTAAATACTACATAATTTTAAAATTAAAACTTGATACAAGAATTTAATTTCGAATGAATTCGTTGATATTTTCAAGGGAAAAGTATTTGTGATCCAGCACATTCGGGAAATCTCTTAATAAGCAACTTATTTTATCGAATCTGTCATCTTAGCCACCTTAATCAAAATTGAAGCCTTAATGGCAATTCACTGAACACGAAGAAGTATTGTCGAAATTAATGATAGTATTATTCACGAAAGTACGGCTATTTAATGTGATAAATATTCAAAAGGCCTTAAAGGAATTTTTATTTTGTTTGATATGCTATAGACACTTGTGTTGAGGAAGAGATTTATACACAATATCTATTTCAATTATTACTTTGAAAGATAATATTCAATCTGTATTCAGAACGTATAAGAATTACAAAACCACAAAGATCGTTATCTACATTGCAAACAAATTTTGTTGTTGGTGTTTTTATTATTCAAAATTTATTATATCCTGTCTTACTATGGTGACGACTACTTTGCAAATTCGGGGAAACTATCTTCCCTCTCGGTAATAAATCATTTGTATTAAATCATTGCAAAATGAAATGATGACGATGACTAGTCATGTTAACGGACCATCTGGTACGATTAAGAACCTATAGAAAGGACACACAATTATGACAATCACAACTATTTTTCTTATATAAAAATACCGATGACTGATCTCGTTTTTCAAAAGGCGTGGCCTCCTTCAGTAGATTAATTTGTTCCTAGAGCAACGCTGTCATTCGCGGATTAACGCTTATTAATTAATAGATCCACTCGGTTTTCTACGAAGCAGACCTTTACCCATCTACTTCATCTATCTTGCTATGAGGTCTCAGTAATTTTGATAGTTCCCCTATCAACTTCACAGAAAGAAAAAAATATTCGCAAAAAACTGAAAAGAAAGAATTATGCGCGTATAATCAGCTAAATTCTATGAATTTATAACGAAATATTACATATCAAGCGAGATCGAAAAAGAAATCGATTTGAGATTGAATGTAATACGGAATGCGGCTTGGATATTAATTCTTGTCGATAGTTTAAAATAATTTCGTAAAACAAAATTAAAATGTTGCCGTATGTTTTAACTTCATTCAGCTAATATTCTCTCTAATTTTAAATAATTTCTTTTGCCTCTGGAATTTCTGAACATTTTTTATTATTTGGATATCTGTAGAGAATAACAGCATCTTTACCCTCAGACTAATCAAAACTGGCCAGTTTTACAAAGGTGTTTTTCTTTTCAATCTCAACAAAAAAAATTATGACAGGTATCGCAGCTATCGTATCGTGTTTTGTAATCATTTGTGAACAATGCAGATGTTTTAAATTGTTTTTTTTAATTTAATTATTTGTGTAATATGTTTATGATATTTGTTAAAAATTGTGTGTTCTGCAGACGATATTTGTTGAAATTGAATAACATTACATGAATAAAGTGATGCAGTAATGAAATTAGTTTTAGTTATTTAGTTATCAGTTTTAGTAATCATCACCGAAAGTCATTATATAAATTTAAACTAACATTTATTTTCCAACCTTAAAAATACAATGCACTTTTAAAATTGCTGTATTACTGGTTTTCTTGCGACTTATATTTCTTTGTTTGCAAAACTTGTTTTTTTCTTTTTTTGCAAAAAAAGAAAATCATCTATTTAATCTTAAGTCTTTATTCGTCTTGTCGTTCGGTTAAACCAAAAGGTAATGATAATACATCGCTCATACGTGATGTTAAAACAGAATCCATAAGTCACGGCATACATCATGTTAAGCACCACATATACTCCTCAAAAAATTTAAATAAATCGCGTTTCTTGCCAATTTATCACGGCTTTGGGAAAGATAGAACATCCACCCTCAAGTCATCTCATCCCACGTGAGAGGATTGAATAAAACATTCTTATGCTTTGAATCCGAAACCCTTCTGTTCCACCTATCCACTTGTGTGTTCGATTTCCCGCCCGCACGGAATTCTTCGGTGACCTTCTACGCCTGCAAGGTCAAAAACTTTCTACGCCACCGGGAATTATGCAATTGTGTTAGCAGTGGCAATTTTTCTTGATGTTATTGAAGAATGGTACTTTCTCTTTCGTATTTTTTTTGATGGTCCACAGGTGTTTCCTTCACAGTGAATAATATGTATTTTACATTTAAATTGATTTTTATGTGACAGTTTTTCTCACGTAAAATGTAGAATAAAGCACGAGAGTGTATTTTTTACTAAATCGGCTCTTATTTTATGTATATATATTTTAATTTTGTTTTTGCTATTTGTAGAATATGTTACGTGAGTGTGAATAACAGTAACGTATTATCTGCAGTTGATTTATGTACGTAATTACACTTTTTTTTTTTAATTTCTCGAATTTTATTCGTTGTAATGTGCCATTTTTTGAAGATAAATACTTCTTGTTTTCAAGAGAATTAAAATCATCATACGTAATTGGTTCTATTTGTTACATTAAAAAAAATTCAATTAAAAATATTCACAACAAAACTTGTGTTTCTAAGATTATATTTTAGAAAATTTCTCATGATATGATCAGTGGCGCACCGATGCCCTCTGATAAGGGATTCAGAAGAAAGAATTTCCTATATATATATTTATAAAATATTTCAATTCTAAAGCTCGTAAAAACTATTTTTTGCTTTTTTTACGCACAAAAAAGGTGGCAATACATTTTAAACATTTTTTAAAAACTGCAGATATATATTAAAAACGGCAGATTAATAAGTTTTTTAAGCATATGTTTGCCTGTTAGAAGTAAGCTTTTTTTTTCCAAAGATTTTTCTTTGTTTTTTATATCATTTTATCTATTTAATTTTAATTAAATAAATGCTAATTCTACATTTGTGTGGATATTTTAAAGGGTGATAATTCCAATAAGGGGCGTCCAGTTTGATTTCCACCCCAGGCCTCGACAGCCGTAGCTCCACTACTTGATCCGAAATAGAACAAGTTGGTTAATTGTTTTAAATTAACATCTTCCTTACTCTGGCTAGTTAGACTAATTGATTGTTTTATTAATGTCGCACTTTGAAGTAACTCCAGGGCATTTTGCGATAGTCTCCGTAATTCTGCTCAGGATACGAGGACGACACCTGAGTTGGAACCTCCCTCTCCAAATTTCTCCACCACACCCACGGGAGGATTTGGAGCCTCAATAGATTTAATGTGCATCAACATCACTACAGGTCTTTAGAGGCATAAGGACTCGAACCCACAACCCAACGGAAACAACGCCAGCCATGAGTTTGCAACCATGACCATTCGACTATCGCGGCCATTTGCTCTGGCGACGGATCTTGTAATTTTGAATAACAATCGGAAGATGTGGACGACACCTGAGCTATACTTTACTCTCCTAACTTTTTCACCATGAAGGCAGATACCTTATTCATTTTATAGGTAAATAGTTAAATATTTCTTAATGGACTGCATTCACGTCATTCATAATAGTAATATAAATTCGTACTATTCTATTTCTTCTACATATAAATTCATACAGTTCATATTTTTCATTTATACATTAATAGAGAGAGAGAGAGAGAGAGATCTGGATAAATTGAATGAAAAATCTTTGTCAAAAGTTTCATTTTCACTTGGAGACTTCCTGGTTTATCAAAGATGTATTTCTCAGATTTTATCGTGATGGGGAGAGGAGGGTACTCGCGGAACTACTCTTGCAACCGCGGAAAAGCCACAAATATTTGTCGGAAAGTTTTCCTCTATACCGTTTCTAAATCACATAAATGATTTGGCATTTAATTTTATTTCGAAATTCCCATCATAATCTGACCACAGCTTTTGGAGTATAAAAAAATATGCTTTTTATATTGTTCAACATAAAGCATTTAATGCGGTTGTACTGAATGTATTTCCCAAAGCGAACCTTTTCCTCCTTCTCCTATTTCTTTATATATATATATAAACAGTATGCAGTGATTTCAGCTGAACTGTGATCGTAGTAACAATATCAACTCATACCTTAAAGATTGTTCGTACGTTCATCATTTGAGAAAACGGAAAATATTTTTACTTTTTCATGAAAACTGAAATTTCAAAGAGATCAATACTCGAAAGATTTTAGATGTTTATTTAATTAGATGGATTATTAACTAAAAACATAAAAAAGATATATATATATATAACAATTATAAAAGACAAAGGAAACTAAATTCTCATTATCTTTTTAAGAAGAAAAAGAGTGCGAAAAACCAACGATGATTTGTACATTTCACATTAAATAAACTAGCATGTTGTTTCTATAAAATAAACTAGCATGTTTCTATTTCTCCAAAATTATTAAAGGCAGCAGAATTTCTTTAGAATACATGTATATTTACATAAAACAGGGAAACATAACTATTATAAAAGCGCGGTACATTGAGCAAAGATCAGAGCAGTTTTTACTAAACATCTTCTTTCCCGATGACTTTCAAAATAAAGGCGCGATACGTAGCACTTAACTGAGAGTTGTTTACCTAGCACCTTCTCTCCGAAAGGCAAACGTTCATCTTGTGACGTTCAGCGAATCGCGGTCTTCCCTTAACTAATCTCGGGACATTTGGGTAATTTAAATTGCATACAATTACAACTCTATGCCAACCAAAATGAAACGTAAAAAGGTAAATTAGATGGAGGATAAGAAGCGTAGCGAATTAAATTAGAGATAGCGATATAAAAGTGAAATAGAATTGAAGGGAAAGAGAAGGAAGATAGAGGATAATGACAAGCCGATAGCTGTTATAGATTAGAGTGAATCATCGCAATTAATCGTTTTTATTGAAAGCGCTTGGAAATGACCCCTTATAAGAATAATAGGAGTCAAATCTACTATCTTCGAGAAGTACTTGAATTGGAAGGGGTGATTTAGTAAGCAAAGACTATTATTTGAACGTAAACTAGGATGAAATGAGTTAAGAGAGATTCGAGGGAAAGCGGTCTTGTATATTTTTTGATAGATAATCAAGTGAGTTGTCCTTGTCTTACGGATCTTGAATTTGAGTTTTGAATTTATTGACTATTTAATTAGAATTTAAGATGACTGAAGAATCAAATCATGAAAGAAATACGTCATCTGTTTACATTTGGCAAACATCAAGAGGACTGCGCCAAGTACTCTAACTCATTGCCAACAATAGTCAGACATTGCACATGTTATACGTCTTGTGACTTCTAAACTAATACAATGAAAAAACTAATTGATGTTAACTAACCTCCTTTTTATAAAACAAATTTATAAAAAAAAGTATATATATTAATGTTCCTCTTTTTTTTCTGGCACTGATAACACTTTTTAGCTTTTCTACTGTATCATCATGACAATAACGGAACGGTTTTCCGTCTCGCTGGTAGCTGAGACGTTGGAAAGCTTCCCTTTTTGCATGTATTTTTAAATTCTATTTCACAGTTAAAAAGTGATGGAAGCTTCGCTGATTCCATAGGTATATCATTTATGAGAATTTGATAAAAAGTACTACAGAAAATTGAATTTTAATAATGTAAACAAGCGAAACACGACTCAGAGAAAAATATTCGCTTTTGCGTTTTTCTCAAAATGTGATTTTTTTGAGATTCTGGTACATTCCTCAAAACCTGAAAATTAAATAATAAAATTTAAATTTTTAAAAACTTTTATCAGATTCATTTATTTTAAAATTATTAATATGTTTAGTGATTATAATTTTACCTTTTAAAGCACTCTGCAAATTTTGAAAGTTATATAGATTTTGAGCAAGATATAACTTAAGGTGAGTACACGATTAACAAATGTGAATATAGAAATTGATTTTAATTGCTCATGCATAATTATTTATGCATATAAACGCGATATATGTGATAATTGCTTTTAGTGGCCGGTAGTGAGTTCGAGCCCTATGCCACTTAAGACCCGCCGTGTAGCAGGGCTGATGCGCAGTAATCTGGTCGAAATCCCCAGCCCCCTCTTTGGCGTGGAGTGAAAATTTGGAGGGGGAAATGCCAACTCAGGTATCATCCTCGTCACTTGATCAATCTTCATAATTACGAGGTCCGTCGCTAATAGTCCTCATATTACTTTTTAGCGCGATGTTAATAAACAATCACAATCAAAGTTGTTCGTTGTGTTCAAACACAGAAACGAACTGTCTATTGAAATGTAAATTTTTAGTTCTCAATATGTATTTGGTATTGCTAAATTAATATTTAGTTTATTTTTAGATTAAGGACTAAGTAGGCATGAATAATAAAAGAAATAAACAAACACAATGAAGTCTTGTGAACTTTTTGAAAAAAAAAATAGTTGACGATTCCGCTGATGTTAGTTTCAGCGTAGCTACTGATAATATTAATATTCATATGGAACATCATATCTTCGTGCCTACGCCGCAAAAGTGAAGCTCCGAATATTGTCACAAGTTTTACTGGTTGTTGAAAGAAGTATTGGCTTGTACGACTACAATTTAGACGTAAAATTCGATGAAGAGCGGTATGATGTATTATGTGATCTATGGCTACAAAATCAAACTATTAACTGAAAATGCAAAAACGTGACTTTGATCCTCCACCCCACTCCTATCCTATCGATCTTTTTTGGATCTGCCATTGATCATGTGGATTTTAGGAAAGTGGAGTACCATCTCAAATGCTACCTTCATCACTTGACGACCATGATTCAAAATTCCAAGGACCGCTGCCAAATAACCATCTCGTAACTCTAATGAGATTTTAATTCAAATTATACCTTTCCATTATTACATAAAATACGTATTTTTCGTTTAATTATGAATGTAGGTGGTTTAAAATCTCTTCTTCACGAATAAATTTTCTTTTTATGTAATAAATTTTAGCTAACCATTCTACGTGACGACTTGTAACCGGTAACACAGCAATTACATCTAAGGCCTTGACCATGACCTGCACCTTGACCATTAATTTACAAGAAAGAAATAGAACAAGACGGTTTCTTCTTCTTTTTTATGTAGGTGTTTAGGAGGGCTAGGCATTTTCATTAAAATTATAAATTCATTCAATTAAGAAATTAGATAAAGCCATTCCGTGATCTTCAAAATTGCAGAAAAAATGAATTTGATATCAGACACCAACGCTTGAATAATATTTCTTTGTCTCAAAAAGATATATTGACTGACTCAATTTTAACAACATATATTGAATTATTTAAAAAAAAAACCAGTGTAATGTAAATCCTAATTAGTACTGTATGAGCTACGTTTGTTCGTAGGTAGGCAGTTATTCCGCCTCTAAAAGGTTTGTGTTGAAATGTATATGTTACTACATAATACGCTGTTGTTACATAAGTGAACAATATTCCTTTTTTTTAAAGGCTTTCTCTTTCATAGATAAAAGATTCCGTGTGTATCGCAATTTAATAAAACACATTCACCTATCAAGAATAAACTTTGATTTACTGGAAATACGAATACTACACTTGCACATCATATCAAGCTTAAAGTTCTTAATTGTAACTGCAAAATGCAGTTACGAAAGCACAAAATGTGATAAATGATTTTCTTCAAACAAACAGTAATTAATAATAATTTTATGAAAAAGGTAAAATTAATTTAGAAAAAGGGTATTTTGGAAAAATAATTATTGATTGAAATTTACTATATTAGAAGATGTCATCTACTTTGACGTCATTTAGTTGATTGTGGCGTCATCTAATAGGAGTAGAAAAATAACGGCTGAATATAAGAATATATAAAATGTTCAGATATTGCAAAAATATAAGTATCAATACAATATCGAACTTTTTATTTTAATTATTTTAACGATATAATAAAGCAACAAAATGCATAAGTAAAAAACATTAAAGCACATATATTTTTAAGTCAATCAATACAACTGAATCAATCTCATATTGATAAATTCAGCTCGCTATCTCTACCTCTAATTTGACTAAATACTAACTTCAGTATTAAATCCTTCGTTGCGTATAAATGCAATTTCTCAATCCTTTTCGCTAAACTTCAATATTATTATTCTAATCTGCATAAGTCACGCTTCATTTATTATTCGTGTTTTCAATTCAAATAACATTACATAAAAAGTTCGAGAAGGGGAAAATGCGCTAGAGTCCAACTTATAAATCGAATTAACATAAATGTTTAAAAAAATTGAACGAAAATATAGATAAACGCAAATGATATTTTGTTAAATCATGCACGCTCACCTATTGATTGATTGTTTATTAACATCGCACTTAGAAGCGATACGGGGGCTATTAGGGATGGACATTATAATTTTGAGCCTCGGTCAAATGACGAGGACGACGCTTGAGCTGCGACTTCCTTCTCCAAACTTCCCCAGTACACCAATGGAAGATCTTGGAGTCACGATTGATTTTACGTGTATCAGCCCCGCTACACGGCAGCTCCTAAGTAGCACCGGGACTCGAATTCACGACTCGATGGAAACAATGCCAGCCGCGAATTCGTGATCGTGACCACTAGGTTACCGCAGTCACACATGTTATCCAAAGCGTAAGTAAAATTAAGGAAAATTTTTAACTATTTGAGTCTTGCAATTAAAAAAAAAATAATAGTGAAGGAAAAGTGATTGACAACTGAATGTAACCGGACTTAAAATGGGAGTAAAAGTAACGAATACAGAATCAGAAATACAATTTCTATTCCTTTATTACTATAATTTATATAATTGCAGACATTTGAAAAGGTTCCATATGTTATTGCGATAAACTTGGTCTGAAAATACTGCCATTTACTAATAGACGCAACAAAATGAAATCTTTTGCACTTCGCTTATAAATTAAATTATGAGATGTCCCTAGTAATTACATAGAAAATTCGAGTTTGAAATCATTTTTCTATAACTATACATTATATTCTCTATGGATAAATAATCAATTTCCTTCTTATACTTGTCGGACTTTTTCAGTTGTCAAATATTTTTTTTATATTATCTTACTAATACCAGACAGAGATTTTCTTATTTGCTATAGTAAATTCGATTTGAAATTTCTGTTAGAACAGTAAGTAACCAGTAGAAAAATAATTCTTCGCTAGTTAGACGTATGATAAAATGTAGTCCATAATTATGCAGTAAGTTTTACAAAATTTCGCAATAAAAGTATGATTCATGCACTAATACAAAAATAAATATTCCCTAGATAAGTCTAAAATTGCAGATGGTTAATGTAGTATATTCAATAAAAATTCTACTTCTGAAATTGAATCTTCTATGCAGAATACTACTGATAAATCATTCAGTTTTTTGGGGGGTTCGCAAGCTATTTTTTTTTTTTTTTGAAAATATTTCCTTGGCTGCAAAATGACTGTTATCACTTTTAAAATTAAGCACCAAATTTATATTTTTGGCAATTTCGTTACATTCATTCTCGAAATTACTTTTTTCGCATAGCAGAAATAAAATGAAATTAATAACAAGTCGTCCGGTTTTCAGATATTTCATATGTGCGTAAATATGAAAACTAATTTTTCGAACTTACAGATCTATCAAGATGAAATATTATCTCTATTGATGAATATTCTGATCTTTTATACTTTCCTGTTTATTATCTACAAAATATTTTCTCAGCTATAGTAAATTCATTCCCAAAGTTTTCATTTTTTTCTATGGCAACAAGAACAAAATTGATCTTTTGACACGTCTGAAGCTGGTTAGGCTTAAGCAGTTCCGTGAAAATACGTTCTACGAAATTCATATTTTCAAATTAAAGCTTTCTTTCCAGACCAAACATTACATCTACCGATAAATGATCCAGTTTTTTGCCTATATTCAACACAACAATTTTTTTAACTGTCGATAATATCAGTTGGCAATCATTTATAAGTCTGCATTTAATTCCAAGAATCGAACATCTATGATTTATCGAAACAAGCTTCTTACGAAAGCGATCTTGGAGCCAATTACATCACAAAAATGCATAATAATTAGATTTTGCGAGGCAATGAATATTTGACAGGCAGCGTTCCAAATTAGGTAGGGTGCCCCGTTCGACCTTGCCGCGAGGTATATAAAATATCCGAGCCGTATTTTTCCAAAGGTTGCCACTTGTTAGACATGGCTTTCCTTCTTAGTTTAGGTGTGGCACCTCTTTTGAATTATACGATGCTATCTGATGCAAGCGTTTAAACATTACATCATTTGCATCCTTCTTTCTATGACGGTATTTTTCTTTTCTGCGCAGAGCATTAAAAAGGGGTTGGATTTCACTTGCCATGATTGATTTTGCACTTAACTGCAACTGTTTCAGAAATGTGTGCTCTGGAAGCATGAACCCGAGCGCATTAAATTTCTTTTATAAGTTAAACAAGTTGTTTAGCTTTGAATTTTGTTTCCTAATTTATAGGCTCCATAGAAAAATTATGTTGTGTGAATCTTTCCAAAAGCGTCTGGTCTTCTTTATATTAAAAACAAGTCGCCAATAAAGATAGGGTTTAAATAGAAGCCAGGCTAAAAAAAAAATTTTACATTGATGAAAAGTATGAAAACACGAGAAAAAAATAAAATAAAATGTCTACAATAAATGTATCGACAAGTGAATACGAAACAAGAATAGAAATCTTTAATTGATTTTATATGTAATATTATTAAGAATCCATACATTTAATTCTACTCTTAATTGATAACATATACAAGCAGATCGTTCTCTTATTCCGAGTAATATAAAATAATTGCCTGCGAATTAATTTTCCGTACTTTATTTTTGTTATTGAATTTTAAATTTCCTTTTACTGGGGTGGTATTTTCTTAATAGAATGGAGAAATAAAGAAATGAACTCTTTACTTTTCCAAAATTATGTGGCTGAATGATGAATTTTATGGAATTAATTTAAAAACTGAAAAGGTAATATTCGATAAAACGGGGGGAAATTTTAACAACATTCAGGTTTTCAAAAATAAAACATACAAAACAACAATTGATGCATGTTTAAAAAAAGGGGAATGGAGAGGATTCTATAGGAAGATAAACTGATTGAAAGAAAAGGATAAATTGAATGTATAATTTACAATAATTTGTACTTTTCTTCAATTTATCCTTTTCTTCTTGAGCCTCACTTACAGAAAATCCTCTTTTTCCGGAGTATAAAACTGCTAACAATCTTTTTCTCTTTTCTTCTTGCACTGAGACTTGCCGTGTAAACGCCTGTTTTGTCAACTTGCGCTTTTGTAATGCATTGCATCCACGTAATATGTGCCTATCTATAAAAAAGATACCGTCAACTTGAGTAAGTAATTATTGATGGGCAATCTATTTAAAAATTAATCTTTGTGATTATTTCGATACGGCTATGACAACTTAATTCGAACGCAAGTGAAAAATCCATTTTTGTTCGATAACAACACTTTTTTTTGCGATGACATCAATTTAATGAAAATTTAAAGAAAATATTTAGCTGTCGTTCTTTGAAAAAATATTTTTGTTTCTATATATAATCATTTACTGATTTATAGAAATTATAATTTGTGCATGTTTTTTCTTAAACTTTTTTTTAACTTTTGTTTTGCAATGAAATTAAACGAAATTTTCAATCTATAATTCATCTGAGGTTTCGAATTTAATATTAATCTCAACTTTGCATCATCTGCTATTGTTTAGTTTTTAACAGCAAATTGTTAAAGGAAATTCAGTAATACCTGTGGGCAGAGAGACCCCCATTTCAATTATAATTACTTCATCAATTTAATTACTTATTTTTGTGTGTTCTGATGCTACTTCTCAATAGAACCAATAATATGTAAAGTAACCATATGTAATAGCATTTTTTTAAAAAAAAATTTGCAAAATTTTATAATATTCATCGTTATTTATTATTCAACAGAATATATTTTTATCACACACATCATTACTGGTTTCATTGAATATTTATTACTAACTAGTAAAGCGGGTGTGTTTTTATGCGGATAAATTCTTAAAGATTCCTTTTAACAATTGAATTAGTAAGAAAAAAGGAAGGTTTTTCTGTAAGAAAATGCTATATTAACCCGAAATTGAATTGTATAACCAAACTCTTCTAAATAATTCCTAACGTGAAATATATTAAAGACTTTTCAACCAAATTTCTTAAATCTCTCCCTGCTCTAAATATTAATACGTTGCGCGATATTTCTTTTTAATATAAAAAATGTCACTTTTGATGAGCCTGTTCATATTTTAAAGCTAAATAGTATTCAGTTGATAAAATTGATCGCTATTACACTGAGTAGATAAGGTTTCATTGTGACTTACAAACTCATTGTGGATATAAAAGGGATATCGAAAAGTTTTAATTATTACTTACCAAGAAATCTAAATAAAATTATTCTGCGCATTAAATGATTACACAGTATTGAGAAGATTATTTGATTGATTGACTGTTCATTAACGTCCACTTTAAAGCAACATGAAAGCTATTGGTAACTGACCTCGTAATTTTGAACCTCGGTTAAGTAACGAGGAGAATATTTGAGCTAGCGCTTCCCCCTCCACACTACTACATATACCAATGAGAGGGCTTGAGACCTTTACAGATTTAAAATGCATCATCCCCTTAGTGGCATCCGGGTTCGAACCCACAATTCGACGGAAACAATGCCGGCTGCGAGTGGGCGACATGACCGCTAGTTTCTACGGAAAGATGCAAAGAGATAGAGTTTAACATAATGAGTGTTCTACAATGATGGCTTTCGAAAAGTTAAGAAACGCTGGAAGAAATATATAATTATGAATGGTGACTATGTAGACAAGTCTTAATAATAACAATAATGATTAAGCATCTAACTTGATTAATTTTTAATAATGATAAGAACTTTACGATACCCCAGGATAATAATTAAAATTTTAGAATACAGCAGGCTGCTTCAATTTTCGGCTTTCTGAAACCATACAAATCAACAAGAATAGCTGTAATTTACAACATTAAGTACATAAATATCAATTAATATGCAGAATAAATTTTATCCAGACACCTCTGTATATATATATATATATAACTTACTATATTCCTTCGTATAATTCTTAAGAAATACCTTCTGATTGAAAATGGATTTTTTTTTTATTTCAGTATCTTCAATTTTTTCTTAAGCATACTAAAATCCAATTAAATCATTTATAAGAATTCTTCACAGAGGTGAAATATCTTTCACGTGTCTCTTTTTTTAAATAAAAATAACTGGCTGAAGGAATGTTTGCGTCGATGAAATGTCAATAAAGCATATTTAATTCACACTAACGGCTAAGCAAACGCTGTCATACTTTCAGTCTCTCTAAGTCTCTCTCAATGTATTCGAATTCTAAAATTTAGATCAAAGCACTTTAATATTTTTAATAATTCGAAATTAAATATATTTAATAATATTAAATATAAAACTCAGTACTCGTCTCGTCTGTCATCTTAAAGTTAGTATCATAGGATCTAAATTTTTATTTAAGTTCAAGTATAGACCAATTAATTAAAGCAGTTAGTTACATCCAAAATATCTTTATTTACTCCACAAATAAGGAGTATTTTCTCCTCAGTTAATATTGGATCTGGTAGTACTAACAACTTCTAAAATCTATCGAAGAATCCTTACCGGAATATGATGCGAGTACCCCCTGTCATTGCTCCGACAGCCTCGAGTCCTAATCTCACCCGAATCCGCGAAACAAGCCAAATACTTCCACGCACATCAAACCAATACTCTTCCAAAAACTATGAGCTTAATTAATCTCATCTCGTATAATAAAGTGCATCTGGAAAAGCAAAAAATAATGAAGGCTTCTGCGGAATTAATTTTACCCTGCGATTTTTAAAAATATTTTTAATGCTCTTTTAATGATTCGTTTGTGAGTTTTCCAGTCTATAAAATATATTTTAAAATGTTTTTTTTAAAAACTAGGAGGAAAAATTAATTGCACAGAAGCTTTCATTAATTTTTGCTCTTTCAGATACACTTAATTGCATTCAAATAGATCAAATAATTAAAATTTGAGAGCAAAAGTAGAAATCCCATAGGATTAAAGTTACGTTCTCGAAATTAAAATGATCGGTAGACGGGACCCTAAAGGCGTACGTTACGCAAAAATAAATTAAACTTCTTATGTTATTAATTATTTTCACAGCAAATACACTAAAGGTATACATTTAAATAAATTAAGATATACGTTAGGGAAAAGCAAAGTATCTTCTTAAATTTAGTGTAGGCATTCTAAATTTTTTCTAAATCTGTCAGCAAATACAGTAAATATCAGTTAAATAAAATAAAATATACTGGCAGCGCAAAAACAACGCGCCGATTTTTCAAAATTCTTTCAAAAGAAAAATTCCTTTTTTCTTATTCAAGGATAGTTATTTCTTACGATAAACTATCTTTTATACTTTTTTTTTGTTAAAATAAAAGCGGCAAGTAGTTAGATTTATTTCTTCAGATTTCTCTATAGTTCCGATAAATTACTACACAAAAACATTTTTAAACGTATGAAGCTTCAGTAAAAAAATATTGCATATAAAGACCTTGACCATGCACTCAAAAAATTTAAAATTTACACTTTTTTTGTTACGTAATTTTCTCAAGATGAAAACTTTCTATCTGAGCACTTTCGTGTTAAGCAAGCGTGACGAATAAGTTCTTATAAAAGACTTAAAATCTTTACGCGGTAATCCCATAATGCTGATTCATAATCAAGATTATAGTTATTAAATCATGTAAAGAGAAAATAAAGAGGTGAGAAACATGCCGTGATGATTACAGGTTACAGAATACGTAACAGTTCATGATAGAATGTTCCAAGTCTACTTAGCTCAGTTCTTCGGTGTGAATTGAGTACTTATCTTCTTTGATTGGCTCATTAACGGTTTCTTTTTATGAAAGGTATAACAAGTATTTTACAATGTAAAAAATAAAGATCTTGTAAGTCTATCTGTTTATACAGATAGTAAAATAGTAAATAGGAATATTAACTAAGTCACATCTCCTTGAATTTACAATCAAACGGAACCGTTTAGTTAACTTATTTTCAGTTGAGAATAGATCAATGTGTAATAATATCATTTCCCTTGAGATACATTTACTTTAATAATTTATCGTTTGCTTTATTTTTAATATCTGAATAAAATTTTATTATCTTCTTTAATATTTTACCATTTGCTTTAATTTTAATACTTGAATACTAATTTGATTTAAATTGCAGACTTGACTACTTTCAGCCTTTTTGCCGTCAAGAGCTGACGATGCTTCGAACTCCAAAATATAGCATGTCTTTGTAAGATGGCGGCAAGTAACGGCAAGATGGCGATGGAATAAACAGTAAAGTGATATTCGAGGAAATATTCAATTTAATTTAGACATTTTAGGTTAATCATTCAAGGCAGAATATCTTTTTGCGGGTCATGGTATTTATTATCTTATCTATACAACTGACAGAAAGCCTTTTGGAATTTATTCTAGTTTATATTTTGATTCACAGAATACATTACTGATCCGTAGTACAAACTTTCTCTTCCTTTTTTTTCTTTTTGTGTTTTAATTTGTTGTGAAACGCGCGCTTTCGTTTGCGTATCGTATATCACAGTTCATGCAAATTTCGTCCAGGAAAACTTTGAAGAAAATTATACTTTTATTAGCTTATTACGAAAATTTAATAATTGAGCTTTCAAGTTTTATTTTATGTTATTTGCATTCTTAAATGTTTGTGTGGTCCGAAAATAGATAATTCTGACAGTAGAAAATAAGTTATAGAGTGACTGAAAACCTTCTGCCCACAGCGACTATGATTTTTTGGAAAATAAGTTTATTATACTATTTACAATGGAAAATAAGTTTATAATTCACTACAGACTGTGTGAAAAATGCTAACATTAAAGCGATAAATGATAATTTTTTAAAATTCTGTACAAATGTACTTAATTGGGAGCCAATAAATGATTTTTTTTACTCATGTTTTATCCATAACTGCAATTTTATTACAATTCCAACAATAAAAAATAGTCATTTTGGAGAACAGTTTTATGAAATTGCTTGAACTGCTTAGTGGTTAAAGAACGAAAAAATTTTCCACAATTTTTTTTTATCAAACCTATAAAATACATGTCAATTTTATTGTCATTTTTTTTTATTACCTAGACGAAATTTCATTGACACGAAAAATCTCGAAAACTTCTTTCTAGTTACTACCATACATGCTTTCTACTTAACATAAATATCTTCTTCAAAATTGTTTACTTATGGCATCCAAAAATTTTGAAACAATGAATCCTTAAACAGTTCTAAAGTTACTCGCATTTCTCTCTCAAATAGATTGCAAAAATAAAATCATTTTTCGAATCTTTTCAAAACCATGAACCCCGCAGTCAATTCTGCTTAATTTCTGAATTGGACCACAGACTTCAAGCCTTTAATAAAGAATCGCCTTTTTTCCCCCTTCAATTCTTCTTGTGAGAGAGTTTAAGAGAAACAAGGAAAAAGCTGATGGAACATTTTTTCTCGCGCTGTTTCTTTTGCCCGCCAGCATGTTTCATTTTCAATGGCATGGTCACGGTTTCCCGCCGTCTGACAATTGTGTTTGGTGTGACCTTTATTTCCCATTGTCAAACTTTCTTCTCACTCGCTGACGTCGAGAATGAGTTTCTTATACAAGCAGTTTTTCTCTCTTTTTTAAGTATCTTATTTATCATCAGACTTCATCAGCCGACCCCTTTAAAGATCGTTGTCTTTTCAAGTTCCCGACGTGGCTCTGGGGGGAAATTATGCGGATCGAAAACTAGACTTCCTTTATTACTCAATGATTGATTGAAATGAGCTTTGCGAATCTAATTTGCATAAATTTAAACGCCAGGATTGTGTTTTGAAACTGTCAGAGCTCTCAGAGTACTCGTGTCTTAGTTCAAATTTAGCACAGATCATTGCTAAGTTTTGTCTAAGATGAAAATCAAAAATGGTTATCCCCTCAGGTTGAATTCTAATTTGAAAGTACAGATCATTTTTTTGACAGCTGTCTACATAAACCAAAGTTTTTCAAACAAAGAGTCATGACCTCATAGTGAGTAGTTTGTATAATTTTGAGTGCCAGAGAAAGTATTTGAATTTACGTCTTATGATGCGATTACTTCCACAACCAATCGCAGCGATTGGGGAGGAGGAGAGATGAGTGCAACCTTTCTCTCCCTTTTTGGGAAAAAATAAATTTTTATTATATTTTAACCACCTAAAATTAGGAATTAGGAACAAAACATTTGTTCAAATCCTGTTGTCTTATCCCTTAATTACCTTTCTCTTTGTTCCTTTAATTACTCAAATTATGACTTAGCGTAAAGATGCATAAAATGCAATGCCATGCATGTGGCTGATCTTTGTTAGAATCGTGCTTCGCCCCGAACTATTTCGTAAAATACCACAGAACGGCCTCGGTAGATTTCGGCAATTTATTATTTTTTGGTATTAATTTGAGCAAACCATACTTTTTAAATTATTAAATTATTTCTGATCCCTTTTTTTATATCTCGAAATACTTCTATTTCATTGTAAAACGTGTATAATATTAATCTTTTGAGGTAAAGTATTAATCAAAATTTAAAAAAAACTTTTATGCACTTTTATTTAAAAAAACAAACATAGTAAAGTTGGTAAAAAATTGTCTATTTTTACTTCTCTGTCCAAATTCGCCTAGAAAGCGTCAAAAAAATATCATTTTGTAACCTTTCCTTATACTTTTCTCTGTTATCTTTGGTGTCTACAAATTCCCGCCCCCCTTCCCCTTGCTTCCGTAATTTCGTGGATTTGGGCTTAATAGCGAAAACCCACCGGCTCTAGAGAGACGCTCGCGAAGCAGATTATCACCTCCAACGGTTGTTTGCACCTGCCATCGCGAGAGGATTCGGTGTTTTTCTGTTTATTAAGCTGGTCGACACTTCAAGTTTTCTCGTTGGCATGGTACAGATGTTTGGAGAGGGAGTAGCCGGCTCGGATTTCGTCCTCGTCATTTGACCGAAGTTCAAAATTACGAGATCCGTCGCCAATAGCCCTCGTGTTGCTTCTAGTGCGACGTTAATAAAACCAAACCAAATCTGTTTATTTATGTATTTTTGTTGTTAAAAGTTTGAAATATTCATTTTGTGCTTTTTCACTCTTAATTATATTTCCTTTTACGTATGTATACATTACATAGCGCTTAGCATTTTGCATAGAGCATGTAACCATATCAATGAAATCAAATTAAATTTCTATTTATGCATTTATTACTATGTAAATATGTGTTTATAATACCCGAAATGCTGGATATGTGACTCTTACTGATCTCACTGCATGCCAAAATCTACTATATAACGTCTAAAAAATATAAGATCACGTACTAAGTAAAAGCATTTAAACATGTAACTCCTTCTATTTATAATCTCTTAATCACATTACAAAAACTATTTCTAAATAGGACTTTTTAGTGACAAGGAAAACTTCAAGACTATGATATAACTCACTTTCAAATTGTTTGTGTGTCACGAGGTTATGAAAGAAAACTTCATTTAACTGCAAACACGCGAATCTGTACTTAAAACTTCTTGTTGAAGATATTAAGCATTTCACAAAGCCCCCAAGGGAAGATCTTCATTTTGAGATTGTTATAAGTGTATATATTAGCACATGATGTGGATTATCTGTGAATCTGAAATTCACATAATATGTCGATGGACTGTGTCGATTAAGAGCAATGTGTGTCAAAAGCGAGAGAGAAGTCTTTTGAGGTAAAAAAAAATGTAACGTGTGTTTTAGAAGTTGGTTAAACTAATATAACTAATTTTTAATGCTAGTTTTTAGCTAATAATCCTAAGGGTGTCTCCGCGTAATGTTGAAGAATAAGCCCCGAAATTGGAACACTCTTTTTTTCTGATTAAAAAAAACATTCCGATATTAAAATAGTTTCGCCGTCTATTAGAGAATAACGCATTTTATAATTATTACTCACTTGTATGTGAATCAATCAATTTTTTCTGGGGTAAAGTATGTTCTTATTTTTCGTCTCCTATACTGTAATGTTAAACTTTACGTGTTAACGGGAAAAATGACGTATTTTTGGAATGTTCCTAAATTTTAAGAATACTATATTATAAATAGATGCATGTGTTACAATGTTGCAAACTTATATGAAAATTGAAACAATTGTCGGCCAGAAAACGTGTTCTAAGCTTCGATAGGGTTCTTTGACAGCCATAATAAAGTGTTCAAAGCAATTAATTTTAGCGAGTTTCATAAAAGGAGTGTTTTTGAGAAGGCGTTATTAGTGTAAAAAATATTTATGTAATACATTTAAGCAAAAAACTCGGTTTTTTTATTACTCAATGGGACCATTTCGCAGTCGCAAATTAGTACTATAAATAGTTTGCAGTTTTTTCAATACTTTTTTATCATAGTACATCAAATTAAATAAAATTTACTTTCCTTTCTTCTGACGATAAACATTTTCAGTTTTTGTTACCAAATTAATCATGATTCCAGCTTTTGTTACCACAAATTTTTGCAATGCATCATTTCCAAAGTTGACTTCAAAATGTATAATGTACTTTTCTAACTTTGTGAAATGAACATTTCAATAATACGATATAACTATTATGAGAACAAATATTAAATCCTGATCTAAATTAACATATTCAAAAAAAAAAAATCTTGATCGTAAAGAAAAAAAAACATTATATTATTATTCTTCAATAAAATAAATTTGCTTTTCACTTCAATATATTCTATTAAATAAGTGACACAAATAATTGGATGCTTGAAAGTACACATATTCTCCAGGGTTTCAGAAAAATAGTATGAAGTAATTGACTCGAGTAAACGTGATAAAATTATCTCCATGTATAATAAAATATTTTTTGGACACAAATGCCTTACATACTGTAAATGGCAAATCATTCAGTGAAAAAAATTCTTCCATGAACAATAAATTGAAAAAAAATATATTATTTTTCTTACGATAATATCACTTCATTTTGATAGTGATTAATTATTTTTATGCAAAAGAAAATTACTTATTAATGTGGTCCAACACAATATTTGTTACAACTATATAGACCTATCACGTTTCCCCCTTCAATTAACACCTTGGGCACTTTAAATGAATTTGCATGAAATCTTCAATAGATGAAAAGCGTGTTTTATGTAGATTAGATTAGAATTAGTGAAGTGTAATGAACAGAACTGAGGAAAAGCATATATACTAGTAAGTTGTGAAATGTTTATGTTTGCGTGTTTGTACTAAGAGTGGAGCTGAAGCTATAAAACAAGAGTGGCCAGCTACACTACTTTTGAAAGCCATTTTTTAGAAAAAAATATTTGAAAGAGTTATTGATTCAGTGTTGCCAGATAGAAATTGTGAAATTCCCTCAGATTAGACCCCATTTCTCCCAAAAATGACTTGATTGATTGGTTTTATTAACGTCGCACTAGAAACAACACGAGGGCAATTGGCGACGAACCTTGTAATTTTAAACCTTGGTCAGAAGATGAGAATGACACCTGAGCTAGCACAACTCCCTCTCTCCTAATTTTCCCACTACGCTAAAGGGAGGACTTTGAGCCTTGATATATTTAACATGCATCAGATCCGGCTAAACGGTGAGTCTTTAAGGCTCGATCCCACGACTCGACGAAAACCGCGACGATAGCCCCCAAAAATGGCTCTATTTTGTGAATATTTCTTCCAAAACAGTTTTTTTTTTCTCGATCACTTGGTTATTGCCCTAGCAACGGCCATAATAATTTTTACTGCGCATCAGCGTTTCTCTACCTTTTCACGCTTGTGGAATTCTTTTGACAATGCGAATTCTTCTGACAATGAATGGGAACCTCAGCGTCTAAGTAGCAATACTTTTTCATAATATTTTTTTATTTCCATTAATGGGAACAAAAGAATGATTATCGTTAAAGTCCTTAATTTCAAAACAAAAACAAAAAATGTATTTATATGCAATTGGTATAATTCTAAATATTAGTTACAGATAAATTGTGAATTTCTTTCGTATCACAATTTATAACAAATATTAATGGGAAGTGTTCACCTGTTTTTGGAACATAAATGTTGAATTCAAGGTATGATTTTCAATATACCTATGGGGATTTTATCTTCCACAGAAAGGAGACCATTTCTATTCTTACTCTTAATACTTGTTAAACAATAAAAAGCTTGTTCACGCGTGAACGAAATTGAAACTGCAGAAATATATTAATGGCATTTTTATGAATGGTTGGATACTCACTTTCAAAGGAAATGCAGAATTTCACCAAAACAATGACATAAAATCCCATTTTCAATGAACCATCCAATTGTAAGTTACAAAGCTCTTCGCTAAAAAAAAAATAGATTTTAAGGAAATTAGAGGAAACATGCATAAATTGAAATTTATTCAAAATATATATTTTTTTAACTGAAATGATGGTCATATTTTAATTAATATTGATTTTAAAGTACTTGATGGATTTTTTAAAAAAAATTCCCCTCTGAAAGTTTGATTCAAATTTCTTGTTAATAGAATTCTAACGAATTATATTTACTGTTGAAAATGCAGGTTCATGTTTTTCAGCTTGATAAGTCTGATTAAGATTCAACTTCCTCTAATTTCTGTTCCTCTGAACCTACTTATTCCGCAAGACACGTGTTTGAGCAGCATGTGCCTTGTCCATTTCGTGAACAATATCTCGATATTACACGAGGTTAGACTTAAAAAACCCACAACAATCAGTCATATCTTAGGTCTCCTTTAGGGGCCTCTCGTTTCTGACCTCTATCTGATTAAATGTCAAGATATCCCGTCACTCTAAAGCAAGCTTAAGTTATACGTATTGCTTGTTTGAGACGCCTAAATTCTCCGAGTTCTTCTGAATGCAGGTGCATCATTTCCATTCTGGTAACGCATAACAAATATATTATCTTCGATATATATCTCTTCAGATTATGAATTGTCAGATTCTAATTCATTAATGAATAAAACGTTTTATACCGCATTATCAGTCACCGAAAAAATAAAATAACCAGATATCGAAATTAATAAACTATTTTTCACAGTTTAGTTTCCTCCAGAACTCACCTTTCTCTGAACTTCGCAATCAATCACAGCAAGCATTAGCCGTACCCTTCAAACTCAAATTTTGCCAGCTACGAGCTAAAAGTTTGCTGCGCGAGCTCATTACTCGAGAGAAATCAATTTCAACATAGGCAATTAATTTGCATAATCAAAACTTAGTTAACCATGTTTCAAACAGCGAGCATAAACGTACCCTGCAATGAATTCTCAAATTTTGCCAGATGCGAGCTAAATGCTTGCCTGGAGAGCTCATTGCTCGAGTGAAATCAACTTCACCTATGACAATTAACTTATACAGTTAAGAACTAATGACTAACACAATGTCTTGAAAATCTCAAAAATGTTAGATAAAAATGGAGAAATTATTTACCTCGTTTTAATTAGCATTTAAGCTGCCAAATATTCATACCTTTTAAAAATTATTTAAGATCCAAAAAAAAATAATTAATTCCAATTGAAATTAACTCGAATAAGTATAATAATCACTCGAAACTTATTAAGGATAGTTACATATGTATTATACATTCATTTATTTACGACAGTTACTATACATTTATTACACACGGATTTTCCAGAGTAAAATTTTGCAGATTTACTTAATTCATAAGCTATTAAAAAAACTCCCTCCATTTTATTTCACCTACACTCGACAACACGAAACTGCTTTGATGCAGAATACGCCCGGTTGTCATGTTTGATTCCCCCCCCCCAACTTCATATAAGCGATATTTTGACATAACTTGACAATCGGCATGCGTGAAATTCGACATTATAAGCCTCATCGCCAAAAAAATACAAAATGGCGCTTCTACGAGAATATATTACATCAGATCCCACGAAACAAAGACCCATGTAAAAATGTGCAAGCTTCAATGAAAAATATTTTCAGATTTACTATGAAACACTTACAGCTTTTTACGATTTTGAGTATTACTAAATAAACTCATAATAATAACATCGATAAAATTTTACTCATACTAATTCGATACTATGGTGGAATGAATTAAAAAAATAACTCATCAATATTGACTCTAGAATGTATTGTTTTTTTTTTCTGAAATTGAAATTATATGTAGTTTTGTTTGCATGTCTTCTGGCAACTTTCGGATGTCCATTGTTGTTTTGAAATAACGGATTTTAGTAGGTGTTTGAATCCTTCAACAAGATGTATTAACCCACGAAAACCGTTACATCTTCCCACAAATAAATCGAATCGAAGCACGACTCGCACAAAAGAAATTAATGAATGAAATATTAGACAAGGTGAAGTTGAGCAATATCGCCCAGGATCTCGACATCTGCCCTTAAAACTTAATATTCAACATCTTCCACATCAACCTTTAACTCTCACCCACAAGACAAGCAAACAAACGTGTTGCAATATTTCGAGGTGGAAATCAACCATTTCGGTTTTTTTAAACAATACCAATGTTAGCTAAGCTTCTGCGGTTTTACGTAGGCGACAGTCGACAACAATGCTAAAAAAGACTTCTTTATTATTATTTTTTTTCCCAACAGAGCTCACTTTCTCTCCTGAAGGTCATTTAACACCAGCGTTCCCGCCTACTTTGCTCCATATAAGGATGTGACCTTGAATATGAAGTCCGACAATGCCTGTCAACAACGCAGAATAGACTTAAGGCTTATGAGATGAAGTAACGAATATAAGACATTATGAAATGAAGACTTAAATGTCAGTAATTGAAAATTTCAGCTCTTTAGTCCCAATTGAATAAACTAACGATGAAAAATCGGTAGGTGGACAATTAATTGGTAAACAAACTTAAAATTCAGTGACCTCTATTTCCGTTCTGCTGAGTATTCCTTGAAGGGAGAATAAATGTTTGTTATGGGCGCTTGTGTATTCATCTTCAAGGTCTGTTTTCCATTTTAAAAAATACACACAGCTGGCGTACCATGCAAGGTGCTTTACCAAATATTAACGACTTGAATAAATGTTGGGTTCGCAATTTTTTTTAAAAATTTGAATTAACATACTTTTGAAACATGCAGACAAAACATAATTGAAATTTTTGTTTATGGTTGTGAATTCATATTTAATGTAATTATGCTTAAGACTATTGTTATGATATAGTTAAGCGAGTGTTAAAATATTCGAATCCCTCCCAGTCCATTTTTTCAGAAATATTGATTTTACACGAATTTATCCAGGTTTTCCAACCGAAGCTCATTTCATTATATCAATTTATTTTGTAGATTTCGTTACACAAATTTAATTATTCAGAATTACAAACACAATTATTCAGAAAGTTCATGCAACTTTAATCACATGTATGTATTATTATAATTGTAATATATAATTTCACATTAGAACCAATAACATGTAATTAAAGTTGCATGAAATTCATAAGTAATTGTTTGCATCACCGTATAAACGTGAATATCACATGACGTTTGATGCAACTTTATTACTTGTTATTAGAATCATAAATGTATACATAAAGATTAATAAAATAATAATTAAAGTAAAATTAATACAATTCATTCAGTTTCGATATAAGCTATATATCGATTTTTTGATAATGAATCGCATCATTAAAGAAACTAATCTATTGTCATGTAATGTATACAATCAAATTATGTTTTACTATCATATTTATTATTCATAAATTGGATTCTATTTTAAATAATTTTCTAATTCTTATATCTTAATTTACACATTCACACACACTCTTTTTATGTTGGGGTGGCCACTGTAGTTTAGTGGTCATGGCCGTGGACTCGCGGCCGGCAGTTTTCGTTTGTCACGGGCTCGAACCTTGATGCAACTAAAGACTCACCGTGTAGCCTAGGCGGCTGATGCTCGTTAAATCTGTCGGGGCTCAAAGTCATTCCGTTGGTGGGGTGTTGAAGTTAAGAGCCAGAGATGTCATCTCAGGTGTTGTCCTTGTCACTTGATCGAGGTTCAAAATTGCGACGTCCTTCGCCAACACGTTACTTCATACGACATCGCGTTGCTTCTAGTGCGGCGTTAAGAAAATAACAAATCAATTTTTTTGTGTTGGATCAAAATCCTGATGCAACTAAAGATTTTTAGTGTAATGGGGATGATGAACGTTATACCCGACAGAGCTGAAAGCCCTCATATTAGGATGGTGCGAAAGTTGGGAGAGTGGGAGTAGCTTAAGTATCGTCATCGCGACACTTGACCAAAATCAAAATTACGAAATCCGCGGTCAATAGCTCTCGCATTGCTTCTAACTGCTAAGCTAAGATAATTAATCGATCAAGCTCTCCCTTTCTCTTATACTTTCTCCTCACAAGTAATGGTTATTCATGTAAAAACTATGACTTCTGTTTTTATTGACTTACGTTGAATTTCTGTGAAATATAGTATAAATGAAAGGTAAATAAAATAAATAAAACTATGTAAAAATGATTTTAGAATGAAACGATGTGGAATGTTAACTAAAAATAACCATGAAGCTTTAGAGAACGAAATTCTCATTTTATATGGAAGAAATATAATTCTATATAATGTTTTAAGTTGATTAATACAGAATTTCCTTTTTGTGCCCAAATTCTCAAAATGATATTTTCATGTAAGAAATCAGTTTTACAGGTCATTTTCGAATAGGAATGATTTTACTTGGACAATATGATACTATTCGCTCAATAAAATTAGTTTTGTTATGTGAAACTCGCACTATGTATATTATTCGGGAAAAAAAGGAATTTTTAGAAGTTCATCATAAATTTTTTTAGAAAACTGCAGAGATATTAGTTTGGTATAAATACACTGTTTGAAATGTAACAAACGTCCACAAATTTTTTTAAACATTGCGCTTTATTTTATCTTATGAAATATAAAAGGATTCAAATTTTATTCAGATCTCTTTGTCCAATTACGTAATAACTGTTTTATTTTATTGAATATTAAATTTTAAATAATAAACACATTTTGCCTAAAAATATTTTTCTCATTTCGCAGAATTTTTTTCCAAACATTGGTACTTATAAGTAGACTATTTTTGCTTCATTATAAAAGTAGTTACATTTACTATTCTTATATAACTTTTGAATTATTTCGTATTATTTATAGTTTTTCCTTATTATTGTTAATCAATGTAGTTTCAGATTAATTATGTTTATAAAACTATCAAAGACCAAAAAATTATTAGAAGCTTGTTAGTAAAATGAATAGTTTAATATCAGAATAAAAAAATTCAGATTTTTTTTTTTATCTGAAAACAGAAAAAAAATGAAACAATACACATTCAAAGTGATGCAGCCCATAATAATTTTATATGATTGAAAATGCTTTATTTTTGAATTTTTATTGAAATAATAAAACAAAAAGACTAATAGATAAATATAGAAGGAAGTGTAAGAGTTTTTTTTTATCTTAGTAAAGAAAACTGGAACATTTTAATATTAAGGAACAATGATGTTGGACATTAGACAAGATTTTCTATTTTAAGGCCGTCAAAATTCTATTTCTCTTGTATGCACAAAACCAAAAACAAAAAAGATTGTATCTAGTCAGTAATAATAACCTTTGTGTATTGCCACCGGCCTTTTCATTCTTTTTAGCCTTTTCACTGTCTTCTTTCTTGTCACATTTATTCAAGTTTTTAGTTTTTCTTCTTTTTCTTTATGTTTCCTTTAATTTTTTTCATTTCATGACTTTCTTTTCTTGTTTATTGTCTGTTCTCATAATAGTTTCCTTCTCAGGTTCACTTTTTTACAAAATGTTAACGAATTGAAAAGATTCACTAAAACAATAACAACAAAAATATTTTCATAGTAAGAACTCTTAAAACCAGCACTTTCTTGACGTTGCCTTTTGTGGATTATCGAGTGCCCAGTAGTTTTAACGGGAATGCCAAAGATAAGTCTCCCCAGATAAAAAAAAAAAATAAAAAAAGTAAACATTTCAAACATGTACTTAATGTGTGTTTACCCAAATTTTGAACCGGCGTAGACGATATAAATATCCGATGAACATTTCATCTCAAATTCTAGCAAATACAAAATTAAATTCAAACATTGAACATTATAACTAAATTGAATATTCTTATACTGATAAAAACGCAGCAATAAAGAAAAAAACTAACGCAGAACAATAATTAAAACAAGTTGTGACAAGCTTTTCTAGACGATTAATTATCTCTAGTTTTTGCTATACACCGAGAGTTACATGTTTATGTTTTGTTGGAAATAAATTTTTCGGATATCGCCAGGAGGCGCCTTGTCTCGTGTAAGTGAAAGTGCACAGGTTCATAGATAATATTTCAGAGTTCATTTGATTTTGACCGTGTAAGGCGGGTTATTTTCTTGTTTTGATGTAATTTCTCCTGACCGCAAAAGCAGGTTAAGTTAAAATATGAGCTGTTTGGAAGCCTTGTATAATTTGTAAATAGTATAATTATTTATTTAGTTGTGATTGACGCTTAGAAACTGTAAATAAATGTGTGTTTAAAATAATTGATCTCCCTATTTTGGCTCGATGGATTATTGTTCTCCAATATTGACTATATGTTTATTAGCTTTTAAGTAATCGAAGAACATTTGCTGGACTTCGAGAGCGTTTAATTTTTCTTTACATAGTGTATACATAGTAGTAATATTGTGCAAACGTGATAAGTAACCCTCTAGAAAACAAGACACACTATGAAATGAAAAATATTACGATAAACACGGGTTGAAAATGCTAGCAGCGCTGATTCGCGACCTGACGGTCGAGGTCACCCGTATTCTCGCTATAAAATCTGAAAGCGAACAGTTTGTTTAAACTCCTCGGAGCCTTGCGCCTTGGCGAAAGTTTTTCTCTCGCCAAATTTGTAGCCTTACACTTTCACTCTTCTTATCAGTTCCTCAGATGTCGTCCTCGTCACTTGATCGAGTTTAAAAATTACAAGGTCCGTCGCCAATAGCCCTCGTATTGCTTCTAGTTTGACGTTAATAAAACCAAACCAAACTTCTTATCAGTTCAGACAAGATTCTGAACGGATGGTAATAAAGAGTTGCCAGCCCTCATGATATAGCAAAAACCAAAAATACATGGTTATGATTATTTGTAACAAATTTTGCTTGTTATGTTAAAAGTTTGCTTGCGTGATGATTGAATACTTCAGATGTGATTATTTATGGAAGCCGAAGTTCAGCACCAAAAGACATCAAGGTATGGAGTTTAAGAGCCGAGAGACATGGGCTCCAAATAAGCTATCCAACATATTTATGAACAATAATTAGAATAACGCTGAGTTTGAAATACACAACTCGGTTCTATTGATGTTGGATTATAGAATGTACCGAATTATCGAATGTCAGATTAAAGATTGCTTATTGTAAAAACCACAACATAAATGCTACTGAAACAAGATGAAATTAACAAAATATACTTGCATAATCGAACCAAAAAATCACATCATCTATCGCATTTACTTATTTAAAACAATTAAAAACAACAACGCTTGTTAAATCATTGAAAAAAATTTGTCTAGAATTTGAAATAAAAATGTAATTCGCTGCTAATTTAAGGTGAATGGAATCCTTGTCCTCCTTTTTATTTGTGTCGCTCAAAGTTTTGAACCATTATTCTGTGTACTCATTTGTAGCCCTGTTATCAAATATAATTTGTTAGTAAATAGCTGAGCGTATTTAAGAAATATTTTCCTTTTTATTTTCACTTAAGAGTTGCTAGCCTCTAAATGCTATTTCTCCATGTATTACGTTAGAATAAGCAAAACTATAAAAACAATGCCAAAGTACCAATTATATTTAAATTGAATAAGTTCAAGAAACAATCTTTAGTATTCATAGGTCAAATGATGTATGATTTCTTCACTTCTCAAGCATGCGGAACAACAACAACAAAAATCCTCACAGAAAATAAAACAATGATATTGATACGATTATGCTTCTGTTTACTTAAAAAGTACTAAGCAAACAAACCATGACGTGTGCGCAATTAGTCTGTCAATTCAAGCAAAATCTTTTGTTCCTTGAGTCTATTACTTTTTACATTCCATTACTGCGTCTACAATAGATATGAAAATTGAAAAACGCGAGAACATATATATTATTTCAACGATCTGATATAAAGCAGTTAAAAAAAATAGATTTAAAACTGTAAAGTTTCCTAAATATTCTGAAATATTTCTTACCTTACTATATATAATAAGAAAACAATAATCATTCGCAATTTTACAAAAAATGTAAAACTTCAAAATTAATATGTATTGATATGAAAAATATTGAAATAGTTTAGTTTTTATAACGTCGTACTAGAAGCAACACGAGAGCTATTGGCGACGGACCTCGTAATTTTGAACCACGGTCAAGTGACGAGGACGATACCTGAGCTGGCACCCCTTCTCCTAACTTCCACACCACGCCAATGGGAGGACTTTGGGCCCCGTAAGATTTAACGTGCATCAGCCCGGGCTACACGGCGGTCTTTGGTGGCCAAGGATCGAGCCCACGACTGAACGAAAAACCCCGGCCACGAATCCGAAGCCATGACCACTAGGCTACCGCGGCCGAAATATTGAAATAAATATCTACTGTTGTTTTTGTATCATGTTATTTCCGTACTTGAGTGTGTCATGTTTCAGATGTTATATAGATATTATCTGTCATTATTGATCTTCAGTTGATTAGTAAAGGTAAAAAGATGGTAATAACACATGTTAATAATTTAATTAATTTGAAATTGTTGATTTGACTTTGCATTAGAATTATACGTAGGGCTAATCATAATTACGAAGGGGTATCGTTAACCCTTTGTGGTTCAGATACATTTTCCCCGTTCCCAGTAGTCTGGTCCAAATTAATTTTTGAGATGTATCAATTTATTTCGACCTAGTAATTTTAATTGAGTTTTCGTGTATTTATATACAATATAAAAAAAGTAAATGAAATTTAAGTTAAGGAGCATTATTGATCAGTTTTGTTATACATTAACGGATATTAAAATATTTCATAGTGTGATATCTTTTGAAGAAATTCCCTAAATGTAGGCTAGGTTTTCGTGTGTTATGTTTCTCAAATGTTAGTTTCTCTTCTTACACTGGGCACATTTCTATTTGAGCAGGCTAAGCAGTCATTGTGTTTTCCTTCTGGGTGAGGAGATAACGATGACCCTAGGTTAGTTCTAGCTTTTTTACTCACATATTCAATAACACCACTTTTCATTATCGAAAAATATTCTTCATTTTCATTTGACAAGTTCAGAAGGTCTTCATCTAAATCTCACACAAATGATCTTCATCATCACTGATAAGTACACTGAGTTGTTTTACACTTCCTCTCTCTTCATTCACGTCTTTTCCGTTTTTTCCTCAAAATATACATTTAAATATTCTTATAATATGAAAAATAAAGAAAGATTATACAAATTTAGGTTTACTGAGATAAAAAAAAAGTTTACAATAACGAGATTCTAACACGACTGATTATAGTGACACCCTTTGAAACTTTCACGATATCTCACAAAATTGTTAATGCTCTACGTTGCACAAAAGTAAAACAAAACAACAACAACAAAAAAAATAACCACCTCGTAATACGTATCATAGTTTTGAACAACAATTAGATGAATAAGATGATTTTTGAGCTGGTATCTAATTTTTCCCTCTCCAAATAGGGTCACGTAAATACGTTGAGAGAAACTTAAAAATAATCGAACAACAATGTCCTTATTGTTAGATTCAGCAAGTTATGATACAGTGATATCTCATATTCACGATTCTGTGAATTCTATTCCGTGTACATTCCATCAAATTTCCAATATTCAAGTATATTTTAGCTCCTATTCTACTCAAAATATTTTCTCAAAATCCTCAGGTGCTTGTTCAAGGAATGTTCAGAGTTAGATTGAGAATCACTATTATGGAGGTATAAAGTGATGTTTCAGATATTAGCATTAGAAGGGAACAATCATTCCATTTCTTCACATGTCTGAAAAATAGCAGTACATAAAAAAAATGAAAACATAGCTTTTTGTATTGTAACGAAGATTCTAAGATGCATTTTGTTTGACTGCAAATAAAACTCAAATAAAAAGCTACCATTTTTCTTCTCTTAAATAACTCGGAAGAGAGCATTTTATCCATAATAATATATTCAATTATTAATATAAAAACGCATGCTACTAAAGAAGTTTTCACAACTTGAATAAACGATGGCCACTACTGGAAGTGAATTGTTCAAATTTGCTTTGAGTCACGAAAATATCAATACAATAGTCTTAGCAATATTAACAATTATTTATTCTAATGAGACATCATAACAATTATCATAATCAATATTTTTTTATTTGTCTAAAAATAACAATCGAATTTTATAATTTATGACACTAATTATTTTAGTTAGGAACTGCACTCAATCATTACTTTCTGCTGTGTTTTAATTTTATTGATGAATTAGGTGTATTTGTATATAACAAAATAATAGGGGCTTTCATATTTCATTTCCAAAGCCTTGCTTAGCTTCCAACAATGCAAATTTTATCATTCAGTTGCTTCAATTAAAAAGCAGAATCTATTCGAAATATGAAGCCGATATTTTCCCGTCTTAACTTAAAAACAACGTGGAAAGGGTTAAACATAATTAATTAGAGCTATTTAACTGAAGAATTCATTTTCGCGTTTTAATAGAACTATATAATATTTTTATTGCATATTGTGCAAAATCACTCAAAACACACAGACGATAAATAATTTCCCCAACTAAATTTACGAATAGCATGGAATGTATCCAACAATAGTATATATGAAGTCGGTTTAAATCAAGAATTTGTTCGGTTTATTTGGAGAGAACATTACATACTGAATTAATATTTTACAAAATATTATACAGAACTAAAACAGAAAACATACAGACGATAAATGAATTTTCCGGCCTAAACATAAGAACAGCGGGGAACGTAGCCAACAACAGCATTAATGGAGTCGGTTTAATTGAAGAAGGGGTTCAAGACTAGGGGAAAATGAATCAGAGGATGGAAAAACTCCTTTTCCTGATGTGGTGACGGGCAGGTGCGTTTGTCGTTCCGGCGTGCTCAAATGTCACGAACCCATCATCACGACCTGCTCCACCTTGTTGCGGTTGCGGCTCTTTTCTGCCCAAGATCTTTGTCTTTTCTTGACGAGGAAGAGCTGGTTTTCGAGCAAATCGCTGATGCTTCGAAGCGATCGGACATTATGTTCATTGATTCAACTTTTGGAGGACGTTCTAAATTGATTTCGAACATTTCCCGTGGTTAAGTAAGGGGTTGATTATTTAAGACTTTACATCAAACATTTTGATTTGACCTTCGAATGCAATGGAACATGATGCTATGAGATTGTCCTTCCGTGCTTTTATGAATCAGAGTCATGGTGTGATACCTATGAACTTTAATTTTCCTAACGATTATGGGGGGAAAAAAACCGACAGAGAGGTTCTTAGGGATTTATTTTTTTCAGCATTTAAAAGAGTTCCAAGCTAATTTTGAATACTTTTTAAATACTTATTTTTCATCCCGTACGCTGGCGTACTTTTTTTTTGGGGGGGGGATTTTAAGAATTAAATAATCAAAAGGCAAATTAAATCGACCGTACACTGCGAAAAACGGGTATGCAAAATCGAGTAGAAAGTGCTCACTTTTGAATACTTCACATACTCAAAATGGCTCCGATCCCAACGTATTCAAATTTGAGATTCGCACATACTCATTTTTAGTAACAAGCACATACTCAGAATGGCAACTTCACGTACTCACTTTTGAATACGTCACATACTCAAAATAGTTCCTATCCCAACATACTCATATTTGAGTCTCGCACATACTCATTTTTGTACGTACTCAAAATGGAAACTTCACATACTCATTTTTGAATATAATTTTGGATCAATTATGAGTGTAGAATAGAAAAATGAGTGTCATGTATTTATTTGTGAATCTGTTACTGCATCAAATATGAGAATCAAACAATCCAGTGAGTATGTTTTGAATTTATTTTCCGATACTGTGTTGTTGTATCGAAAATGAATTTTAAACAGAAAAATATATATCAATTAAAATTTTCAGGGAAATAAATAAGCGCTCTTTTATTTGCAAGTATCATTTTCTTCATCTTATATATTATTTTACACTTTATGAAGTTTTTGTTACAAAACTTCCGATTCAAAATTCGGTTGAATCGAAGTTGGAGGGGGCCTGGCGAACTTTAACTTTCTTTTGGCGATAAATCGCTAATGTGGTTACCATGCAGGTTTGTTTATGGTAACCCTATAAAATCTGTAAAAGGGGATTCGACGCCATCTTCTCTCGCTTCTCATTTGAAATACCCGCCTTGGTGTCATTCTGGTACTTCATTTGCCTTCCAGGCACGACGCCATCTTTTTTTCTCTCTTTCGGTGAGTGAGTGACTGTGAGGTTTTATGGCGCAAGAGCCAATCTCTCTCTTTCGGAAGCTCCGAGTTTGAAACACCCGCTTTGGCGCCATCTCAAAAAAATCGCCAAGGGGATCCATCAAAGTTCGATTTTACCTGGAATGGATTTTACCTAAAAAAAAATGTAGCAAAATGGCTCAAAATTTTAATAACACTGCTTTTTGAATACTGTAATGTTATTCTATAAAATATAAGCTTCATACACAAATATTTACATGCATGAAAATAATTTTAATGCAAATTAAAGTAAGAAGTCACTAAGCTACGATTACGTTGCAATATGAATACAGACAAAAAAACACCTGCAAAACACAAATAACTACTCACAGAAAATCATTTTCAAATCAGAAATCATGATCAATAATATTTCAACAACATTTTTATATCTTAAATAAAAGAATCTTTCTGTAGTGGTGAGTGAGTCACTGGGGAAAAAAATGTAAACAAACACAGACGCGAAAATGAGTATGCGTACTTACTCATTTTAATATTCCTGTATTCTACCGCGTGTAGCGTGGTAAATACGAAATATAGTTCGAAATATTAAAGCAAACTATATTTGTTTTTGAAACCCACTTTGTAAAATACGTAGTCAGTATATAAAAGGAACTTTTATAGTCCTTATATCTGTAATAATTTTTTGAGAATGCTGATTTCCCATTTTTTTTTTGGTTTTGAATACTTGTAATGTTCACATTCGATAAAGGTATACGCTCAAATCTGATACAAACATACTCATTTCAAAATGAGTACGTCTAGGTATTCATTTTTGAGTATTTCTTTTTTCTCCGTGTACAACTGTTTATCATATCACTATTATTTTTATTTTTGGTGGTATTTTTTTTAGCTGGCAACACTATATCTCAACAACAAATGTCATTTTTGCGAAGGAAAAATAAATTAAGTGGATTCTATCGAGTACGATTTAGTAGAAAAATGCACAGAGCCATTTACTATCTTTCCATTAACTAACTATTATGTAACTAAATTGTTGTTGAATATTCATTTTGTATTCTTTGCTACAACCAAAAACTTGAAAATGAAACTTTTTCCTTCAATATTTATTAAGTACGATATATTTTCATAAGTTTCCTGTAAGCGAGAACCATATTTTCATTGGCCATTTCATTTTTCATAAGGTTTTCATGGTACAAGCTAATTTCACTGTCTTGCTCAGAGCCATAGAATTGGTTTCGTGACTGTTTTTAAAAAATTTCTAGTTTCACTATTTATTCGAATTTATTTTGCTAGATATAAGCATGGAATATACTTAAGCATAAATATGAGGTTTTAGTACAAATTCTTTCTTTAAAAAATGGCGACTCTCATAATAAAATAAAAATAATAATGAACGTAACACACATTTATTACTTAAAATCTTCTTTTTCATTTATTACATATATTAAAGTGTACTACGCTTAATGCTCGAGTGAATTTTCCTAAATACACCACACATCACTTGAATGTCTATTTAAAAACTAGCAACAATTCTTTTTCTTTTCTTTGGAATATTTTTGTAATCTTGTAACTGATGGTCTTAAAGAACTGAACCAAAAAACCAACAGATGGCGCTATCCGCCATAAGACTTTTTTTCCCAACCTCTAGTAGTTTGTATTTAGTACTTATGTGGTATGCGTGTGTATGTATGTTGCGTGTTGTATGCATATTTTATGTATCCCTTATTAATAATATTGTGATATATATCCGCCAGCTGTAAACTGAATCCAATAAAAGAAGAATGTTCTTCAAAACTTCTAATCTTCATAAAAAAAAAAAAGATTCCACTTTCTACAATCTTTCAATTTACAAGCATTCTAATATACCAAAACGGGATACCAATTAATCAACAAATGAATTAAAAGCAAACAATTCTGCGATTTAAGCTCAAATCAGTACTCATAGCAAACGATAAAGTATTGAAGTAATAGTAGATTATTAAAGCTGATGATAATATACTAGTTGGATATTAAAATTAAAGCTATTAATCTATAATTATTTTTATCAAAGGATTTTAGAGTCAACAGTGCGCCAATTCACACCAGATGGGAAGCCAAATTTGTTGTCAACTAAAATCTTTCAAATTCGTTTGACTGCTTATGAATGCCATGCTATCAGGAAAAAAGTGCTACAAGGAAATTGAGATTAGAAATTATAGAAGCTGGAAATGTTATTTTAAATGGGATGGAAAATCATTACTTACCTTCTTGTGACTTTGATGATTGTTTTATACTTCCATTCAATTTTAGAAAATATGAGATAACAACATACTTAAATCAAAACATCAGAACAAAAATTAATTAAAAATAAAATTTGTTGAACACCAAAAGGTTCCCCTGTAATCCATTACAATGAAATCTCGCCATTCCATAAATCATTGAATAAAGATTTGTGGAAGAGTTTAGAAGCTACATAAGTCTAGAAGTTATAATAGATTATTAAAGCTGATGATAATAATCCAAAGTAAAGTCATTTTTAAATGGAAGTTTTGAATGAAATTTTCTTAAATATTACAGAAATTTTATTGATTAATTCGCGTTGATAATTAAGATATGAAACATATTTAATTATTTTAATATTTTTTCAATCAATACGATTACATTTTTAAGTTAATACAAATAATTCTTCATGATATTCATTTTTAATTTCCCTTACAAATTGTGTCTTCTCTATTAGCTCAATAATATATGTAATTACTCGTTTTAATTTTACCACACAGCGTTATCAATACACTTTTGAGAAAATTGAGTTACAAAATTCCTCAATATGGTTAATTGTAACACAATTTAAAATATTATATCTCAAATTAATAACACATTATCTTAGTAAACTAATTCAAATTATTATTCGACAGTAATTTCTGTTGAGAATAAATGAATATTATTTGGTTATGTTTGGTTTATTAACTTCAGACCAGAAGCAATACGAAGGCTATTGGCGACGGAGTTCGTAATTTTGAACTCCGGTCAAGTAATGAGCTCGACATCTGAGCTGGTAACTCCCTCTCCTAACTTCCACACCACACCAACAGGAGCACTTTCAGCCTCGATAGTTTTAACGTGCATCAGACCCGTCTACACCTCGGGTCTTTGATGCCATCAAAGCTCGAACCCACGTCTCGATGAAACCCGCCGGCCTCGAGTCCGCGACCATAGCCACTAGGTTACCACGGCCTTTAGATGAATATTGTAAGGATTCATTTTATTTTCAGTTTACGGCAACAATAGTTAAATTTTTCTTAAGATTTGCTATAATAATTTATTGTTTACCTGAATTTTAATATCTGAACTGAATATTAGCGTTAGCTATGATTATTTAATATTAATGACTAATTTAATATTTTATTTTTTGCTCTAATTTTAATATCTGAATTCTAATTTGATTTTTATCACGAATTGTCTTCTGCCTTAATTTTGTTGTTGCTGTTAAAAATGGCATCATTTTTTGGCATGGGAAACTGTTCTGTTTTGAGTGTCATTGTAAAATGGCGATTGAATAAATCCAGAGTTGTCGAATTCTGGCCCGCATGTTTAAATTGTTCTTAAACAAACAAACAAAAAATTAAAAATAAATCAAAGTATGCGGTATAACGACTAAGATACATAAACAAATAACAAAGAGCAATTTTTGGATCTTGATGCAAATGCTAAAGACATTTCCATTTTCAAAATCCATTTGCCTGTATAATTAATTGATGAGTTTCAGTTGAAAGTTTTTGTTTTGCAAAATGATGATATACAACAAATAATATTAAAAGAAGAATATTTGGTTCAATTCTATCGAACGAAAGAGAAATGTGGTCAATTAAAAATGCACTCAGGGAATTTTTTTTATCTGTGTTTGGGAGCAATACGAGATTGTGGTTGCTTATTAACGAAGCACTGAGAAGCAACTCGAGAGCTATTGGCGACGGACCTCGTAATTTTGAGCATAGATCAAGTGACGATGGCGACACCTGAGCAGGCATCTTCCTCTCCAAGCTACCACATCACGCCACAGAGGGCTAGACACCCGAACCGGATTTAAATTGAATCAACTCCGCTACACGAGGGATTTTTAGAGACGTGCGAGCTCGAACCCACAACTCAACGAAAACAGTCGTTGGCCTCGAGTCCGCGACCATGGCCATTAGGTAATCGTGGCCACATGAAGTACATAAAATATTAACACAGTATATTACTAACGGTCTTGTTAATTATTCAATACGATGAAATATTAACTCTGAAGAAGCAATTACATTAATCGCATTTGTGCAAAATTTAACCAATTCTATAAGACGTTTAGGTACTTCCCTATTATGGCGGCGCCCGACAATAAATCGCCAAGCGATTAAGAAATATCGTCAGGTATGTTGCATTGCAAGATAAGCTTCATGAATTTGGCGATGACTTAGCGTAATCGTAATAATTTGACGGGCGCCGTTATAACAGGGAAGTAACGACGTTTATTAATGAACGAAAATCTTATTATTTTTTTTGTCAACAACAGCATGTGTAAAATATTATGCAAGAATTTCGTTTCCTTAGTGAATAAAAATTGATCCTGTTCTTTTTTTTTTTTTTGGTGATGGTGGTGCTCTATGAATGGAATTGCCCATGTGGATATCTAGTTTGCTCCCTGAACCCGTCGAGTCTAAAAATTTTGTGATTTGGCACTTTCCTAATAAAATTTGCTAATCTCTAAAATACACAATAAAATGAGGTTTGTGGAAATAGTAGCAATATTACTCTAATTCTTCGAGACTGCATAATTTCTAAGAGTAACTATTTATTTTTGAAGCTAATAGACAGTTTTTAGAATTCAATAATTTTAGTCGTTAGTGAAAAATATAATATTTCTACAAATTATTAGATGAGACTGATTATTTGAATGAAAATTGTTGCAACAATTCAATCTATTTAAATGGATAATAAATATAAGTAAAAAAAAATAATCAAAAATTTTTAAAGTTGGACTAAATGTTATAAAATTGTTTTTTATGTGAAATAGCATAACATTTATAAATGTTTGAGGTGCTTAAGATACCTCGCTAATTACCGATAAATGAAGTATCTTTGATACTTTCTAATACATGAAATCAAAAGAAGTTTAACCCTTCCCCAAAATTTTTTATTAATTACATATTATTTCACACTTAAAAAAAAAATATTTGGTACTTTTCCTTTTCCCCGGCACAAGAGATAAAGTCGCCAAAAATGATATAACCGACCCCAACCGGAATATGTGTATACTGTGTGTTGTTGCCAATAAAATCTGCTAGGCGAGATTTGAGCTGGAGAAATGGAAAAGTACCAAATATTTTTATACCGTTTAGTCCATCTTTAAATAAAAGTTTGATTTGAAACATTGTTTATAACTTATATATTATTTTAATTTTATTTAATGTTTTTCAGTCTGGAAATTTAATATGTGAAAGCAATTACATGAACTATACGTATATGCAAAATTTCAACTCAACATGGACGTTGTTAAGAGCAAGCTCTGGCTACCCCCTCCCTCCAAGTTCGTCTCTGCTTGAGCATATAATATTATTGTTAAAATTCGAGTACAATTTTTGAACTCACTGGAGAGACATACAAACATTCATATGAACATAGCAAGTTAAATAAAAACTTATAAAAATGAGAACTTACCCTTCTTCACATATCTTTTAATTTTTAATCAGTTATTCAAAATACTTTAAAAGGTAAGATTAATAAGTTCGCATGGATCTCTGCGTCGATACAATAATTTTTCTTTTAATCCCAAATTTGTGAAAAATACATGAAATCAGAGCATTGAACAGAAACGACTGCTTTCGGTAATTCTATTTTTAAAACTAAACTGAACGGAATTCTGAAATTAGAACTGGTATAATATTTTATTTTTGTTTCTATTGTTGCCGGGTAACAATCTTAAAAGAAAAAAAAAGGACCAATATCTCGTGCTGAATGACCCAAGAATTGATTTTTTATAAAGAAATTCACGAACGAAATCTTGCACAGAGATATATTAAGTACTTTCGATTCTATGTACTTAATCAGAAACCTAGTTCGAAAGAATGTTAAAGCCATAAGCAAAAAAGCATATTCAACGAATTTTTCCATATTCTTGTACCATTTTTTATGATTATTACATATAGTAATAAGAAAAAGCTATTCCTCCCCCATCCGGGAATTTAAAAAATCCCATTTAGAGAAGAAAAAAACTAGTTATTAAACTAAATCACGTAAAAGATATTTTCACGCTTACTTTTATTATTAAATGCTATCTGTTAATCATTACATAAGAAATTTCGAACTACACATGCTAAAAAATAATATAATCTACACATATTTTTACTTATCATATTCTTGTATAAACTCGCTTGACGAAGTAATTTTTCATAAAAATGCATACGCAATTTATTGCTTTTGTGGTAATCTTGACAATTTTAACAAATCTATTTAGTATGCAGTGCGATATATTGATAATAAGTAACTTGTTATCACATTATTATCAATGCCATTGCTTATTTTAAGAGTCGAAGAAATTTATTTTAATTAATTTTCTAACATATATTCATACGTATGGATAATCATATACGGTAACGTTAATATTTCAAAATTTAACAATTTTTCAAAAAAGAGGGGGGAGGGGGTAGCAAAGGAAATTTTGTAGATTTGCACATATTTTCAAATCCAAGTAGAAGAATTTTTTTTTGCATAAAAAGAGGGAAGTTTTAAATAATGCTATACGGGAAACTTAGGCTTTGTTTTTTTTCCATGTAGAAATTGTGGCAGGAAAGATGATTTTACAATCAAGTAGAGAATACATCGAGGGGCAATGTTGAATATGCAGCTCGAATTTGTCGCCGAGGTGGTGGTAGCATTGGCAACAAATTTAGCTGACGATCGTTTTAAGCTCATCCTTTGTTATTACATGATGCCAGGAAACAATTATAACCTCAAATAGTTCCCTTTTATTTGATGGGCGCCTCATTCGGACAAGAGTTTTCTAACAGTGCCACAAGGTTTCGACAAGATTGAGGTTAGGACTGTTTCCTGGCCAGGACAAAAATTCAATGATCTTTGTACGAAACCACTCTTTCAATAATTTAGCTGAGTGGCAGTGAGAAGAATCCGGCCGAAAAAATGAATGAAGCATTGTTGAGAAAGAGATCCCTGATGGAAGGTAGAAGTTTTGGTTCTAGAATAGTGTCAGTGTATTTTCTGGCATTCAGTGTCCCATTGATGATATGAAGACGCCCAGTACCATTTGTTGACATGCATGACCAAATCATAACACTAAGTGGGTTCTTCACAGAAGCCTGAATGCAGCAACGATGTAGCTCTTCTCCTATTCTACGTCTTACATATTTTTGCTCATCAATACCGGATAACGATTTCTTAGATTCATCGCTGCATATAACTTGTGACCACTGATCATCTGTCCAATTAATGTGTTCTTTAGCTTGATGAAGTTTTTTTCTGCACTGCTGCAAACTGAGATAAGGTTTTTTTTCTTGGCATTCTACCTCTTAATCCAACATCTGTTAATCTTCTTTTGATTGTTCTTGAACCTACAGAAACACCGCATCATTCAGATAATTTCTGATGGCCGTTGATGACATTATTAGATCTTGGAGACATTGTCGTTTTATTCTTCTGTCATCAACAGATGTGGTGCACCTTTTTCGGCCTTTTTCTACTTTATTTTTTATTGAATTTGTCTCCTGATACCGTAAAAATTTTAGAATCCACTGAATTACCCCCCTGTCTTGCAATTTCAGCATAAGAAATACCACATTCTCGTAACACAATAATCTTACATCTCTTTCTAGGTGTCCAATCTACTATTTTATTTGATGTAATCTCTTCTTGATCCTCTTATTGCTTCTATTGCGACGGTAATAAAAACAACCCAAACCAAAAACAAAGCTTCTTTTCTAAATATTAAAATTTTTTACAATTCTTACTTACAATTTAATTACATAAAAAAACAGCTTTCCCCTTCTACAGAACAAAGCACAGTAATGACTTGTTCCAACTGTAAGCATGAAGTCAGCGCCTACGGTCAGTTATTAACATTTGATTGGTTCCAAGAACAAGAGCAGTGATTGGCCAGGAAAAAGTTAGACATAACAAACCACCTTATAACTTCGGTTGTTTCTTAAATTAAAGTTCGTATAACTTTTTTTGTATTGCAAATTTTTAATTTTGTTTTTTGAATTGAATTCATTATATTGAATTTTCTTAAAAATGATATGTATGACTTTGCATTTTGTGAAACGTAACATTTTCTATAAGCTTACAAATTTAAAAAATATAAAAATTTTCAAAATTGTCCACAATTTTGGCCACCACTGTATGTGCATCATGCGATATTGTGAGGAATTGTATTTGTACTATTCCTCACTAATCCTTGAATTTGTACTATTGAGTATTCATATGAGTACATTTTTTGTGCATTGTCTTATATCTTTGGAGTAAAATATTTCGTACATTCAAGGAATACATTTCTTAAGAAAATGGTAACTGAAAGCAAATATATCTCAAAAATCATGTCCATAATCAACTAAGGATAAAAAAAATAACTTTTTGACTAAAAAAATACTTTTATAGTTTTATAAAATTGTTAAAGTATCATAATTAGGCAGATGAAAAATCTAAGTTCTACAACTAATTTTAAAACATAAATGCCACGAAAACGAGGAGATTTAAATTCAGTATTTTATTTTGCCAGACATGTTCTAATACTCTTAAGTAGTTTCTAGGGACTTGTATACAACTAATTTTCATCACTCTCTGTCCGATTTTTCTTTTTTTTACTTCACACAAGTCCTTTGAGGTACTCTATTTGGAAATTCTCCCGCAGAGACAGAAGAGTAATAAATGAATTTAAGTTAATGAAAGTCTACTTTTTTTCTATGAAAGGCGAATCTCTACCATTTTCTTTTCAAATTTATAAAGCAAGTACTCTGAAATAAAATGCAAATGCAATCTCTTCGCTTCGCAGTAGGGTTTGTCAATTCATTAAATTTACCACAAGCATACCATTACCATAAATCTGTAAATTGTTAAGAAAAGGAAAGTTTTCTGCAGAAAGTTATCAATTTGTGCTTTAAGTGGCTTTCATGAACAGTTTCTCTTGTTAAAAATAATATTAAATGGTAACGATCTCTACTTTTCCTCATTAAAAAAATCATGCATATATCCAGAAATTTTATGAAACTATTTTAGACATGAAAATTCATAAAAAATTGTACCTGGTGCTCAGATAAGTTCCGTGAATTAAAGCCAAATTTTAAAAACTAGTGAGGTTAAGTTTGTATGTATGTGTATATATATATATATATATATATATATATATATATATCACAGTGTGAAAAATCAATATACCTATTTCCAAATTTAACCTGAAAGTATACAATTTTTTTTTTCAAAAATCAATAAGAAATTAACATTTCGTTTTTTTAACTAATGAGATAGCTCGCGCTTTTGAAAAAGGCTATATAAACTGTATAGATTACAGCCCGCACGATTTTGTGTATGAAAAGGGCGTAGATTCTAATATTCAAATCATTGAAAAAGATGATAATATGCATCTAAACATTCCAAACAGTGAAGGAAAATTTGATGAATGATTCATTTTCTCGGTTTTTGATACGGACATTTAAGTATTCATGTGACTTTCTTTTTTCTTTTCGCATAAAGGTTGCATTCAAAACATTCTAAATGCAAGTTAGAAGATTAAAGTTTAAAGTTTCAACTTCCGCTGTTTTCTTAAGTACGCATTACCTACGACAATCTTATTATTTTTGGAGTACATTTTAGTATTTTCCTATAGTCGGTTGCATAATCTGCCCACCACAGATTTTTTTGTTCTGTTTACTAATCATTAATATAAAAACTTTCGGAAATGAAACGACTCATCTTCTTGAAAAGAATGATAATTTTATTTAGAATTATTTTCCTCATCAACTTAAGATATATATACTGTTGCGGAAATTTCTTGAGTGTGTGGGATGAAAATCAGCCCAACACGGAGAGTAATGACAAACGACACTTTTTTCACAAATTTTTAGGATGACATTCAGGTAGAAGAGCTTGGACAACAACAGCACAAACAGAAAACGAAAGACTTGTATAGATAAGTGACACAGATACAAGAACAAAACAGCACTTTAAGGACAGTCAAAGTTATATCAGCAACGTTCAGCTCATCAGTTTACTCGTTCTCGCTATGGATAACCACTGTAGTAATACTCTGCATTTCCAGGATAAGCTCCGGCAATTCCTGACAGATATATGCTGCTTCTCCGCAAATTCACTTGGCTCACTTCACTTCCAAGTGCCGACAGCTTTCAGTAGATTTACTGATCGGTCTCTGCAACAGAGACTCCAAAGACAAGACTGATTTCCTGCCTCTTAGACTCTTGGCGTATTTATACCTCTTCCGGTCAGTCGGGAAGTTACACCGAAAATTCGCGGAAAGTAAGTAACTTTCTTTCCAATCTATATTTTGCCTAGGTTACAGCACATTCGGGATCTTTCAATTTGTCTCCAAAGTCACCTAGTTTCTCATAAAGTCGCCAAAATGGTAGCCAAGTCTGTCGCCAAGGGGGAGGGGTCATTATTTAAACTTCCCTTGCTGACTGATGACATCTCTGTAAATGTTTCTTTTCCTTCACAAGAGAACCGCAGCAGAGATGCGAAATCTCATGTTCGAAACTATGCTATTTTGATATATATAAAAAAAAAAAAAACACTCTGTATTTAGTGTTTTATTGCTTGCGTGTACCCTAACGGGGAAAATGCCTACATTTTTTGAGAACTAGTAGTTCCATTCATCATCTGATTCCCGTGATTTAGATTAGAAAAAGTTCCATGAATTATCTGCTTTTATTTGAAATGAACGATGTCATTTTAAAATACGGAATAAAAGAAGAAAAGTACTTTTAAATACTTAATAAATTTGGAACTGTTGCATTTTACAGTGTTATTGCTCGTTAGAAAATTTGTCATTAAAATGAAATTTTTACAGGTTTTACATATCTCAGAGATCAGAGTGACAGAAAGAATAATGGATCAAAAATTCTTTTTCTAATGGCTTAAAACACCGAGCTTAGTGAAAGCCATAGCGTCATATAATGTGATAAATTTGCAATTCTAATGAAACCAAAAGGAAAAGAACAGTATAAAGAACTAATCTAAATAAATTTCTAAAGTAAATTTTTATAAATATATAGTTATTACATGAAGAAGAAAATTACTTAATATGATGACGGGACATGTATCACAATAAATTAGGATTTATACAAAGTTTTTAATATTTATGTTAAGGTTAATTTTATCTCACGGTTATACAATTAATGATTAAATTAAAAAAATCGATGAATTTTAAAATTAAAAAAGAAATTTACATTATTTTGGAAAAAAAATGGCGAAAAATTTTAATAACTCTAGTAACTATAAGGACATTTAAGATAAATGTGACGTTAAAATACTTTAAAGTTTGCCTTTATTTGATTTTGCTATTAAAAATCGAAGGTGCTTTGCTGGAACCGTAGATATATTATTTAAAAAATTTAATAAACAAAACTTTTAAAATTTAATTTTAAGAGATCTGTAGAACCCGTTCTGCTTATCGGATTTTGATGAAACTTGGAATATGTGCTATGTGGTCCATGGAGAAAAGGTTTCTGCAATAAAAATAATTCAAAGTTTGGCTTCTAGGAGGAAATGTAGTGCCCAAAGAAGGACAAAAAATATGTTAGAATCGTTAAAATTTATTCAATTACAGAATATGCTCAATATGTGCTCCATTGACATCAATAACGTGTTGAAAGTTCCTTATAGTGTTTTCAATGGTAGCTTGAAGCAACTCACGAGGGATTTCAGTCACATGGCGTATAATGCTAGCTTTCAAATCAGGTAGAGTCCTAATTCCTCCTCTAACAACACGGTCTCTTAGAAAACCTCACAACCAGAAATCACAGGGATTTAAGTCGGATGAACGAGAAGGCCATGCATCCGGAAAATATCTGGAAATTACACGATTATCGCCAAATTTAGCACTAAGCAGTGCTTTGATATGGCACCCAATGTGAGGCGTTGTTCCATCTTGCATAAAGATAGAGGTTTGCAAACAATGTCGTTCCTGTAAAGCATGAATGACCAGCTGTTGAAGGAGTTCACTGTACCGTGCACTCGCGACAGTGCATCTTTTAGGACCTTGTGGAGAGAGAGTTTTAAAGAAAAAAGGTCCGAGGATAAACTCAGCTGTAAATCTACACCAAGCAGTAACGTAAACAGATTGTAGTGGTTGTTGATTCAGGACATAAGTATGTGAAGTACCCCATATGTGGTAATTTTGACTATTCGCAGCTCCATTTAAATAAAAGTGGGCCTCATCTGACCATAGAATTTTCCAAGGCCACGCGTCATCAACTTCCATTCCCGCCAGAAATCGCCAAACAAATTCAAGGCGTGTTTTGTGATCTTGAGGTTTCAGCGTTTGCATCACGTATATCTTATACGGGTACCATTTTAAAATGTATCGCAGAAGTTTTGTACTGTCGACCATGGAATCTCCATTTAATCAACCACTTGCTAAAGAATAGATGGAACTGGAAGCTCTTTCAACCACAGCATTAGCGACTTCTTCGACAATTTCAGTCCCAACCGGTTTCCGTCCTCTTCTGGGCAGCACACCCAAATCTCCAGTCTCTTCAAATTTCATAATCATCTTCCTCAAACCAATCCTCGATATGGGGCCTTTTCATAAATCCTTTAAACGACGATGTTCACGCAGAGCAGCTAAGTGGCTGCTACCGTTCTGATAAAATAATTTTACCAGTAAAGCTCGATCTTTTTTTTTGTAAGGACATAATTAACGATGACAAACGCACGTTGAAAGATTCTCTGGCTATGACTGCAAGCTTATATAGAGGTTGTATGGATTTGTTTAAGGAATATTCGATAAAAGCCACCTGGTGGTCAAAATTTGTACTAATTTTCTTTATTGCAGAAATCTTTCTCCCATGGTCCATATAGCATATATTCCAAGTTTCATCAAAATCCGATAAACAGAACAACTTCTACAGGCCTCTGAAATGTGTAATTTTAATTATAACCACCCGGTACTATTTTCTCTCATATAGATCATTTCAAATACGATGGAGTTTAATTGGTTTAGATTTATTTAGGTCGCACTAGAAGCAATACGAGTGCTATTGGCGACGGACCTCGTAATTTTGAATCTCGATCAAATGAACGAAGACGACACCTGATCTGGCAACCCCCACTTCTAACTTCCACACCACGTCATTGGGAGGACTTTGGGCTCCGACAGATTTAACATGCATCAGCCCCAGCAACATGGTGGGTCTTTTGAGGCCAAGTCTCGAACCCGCTACTCAACGAAAACCGCCGGCCATGAGTCTAAAACAATGACCACTAGGCTACTGCGGCCATTTGATGGAGAAGCTATCTTTCATCGAGGAAGACAGTTTTGAAAGTGGTCCCTCAGGGTAGTGTTCTCTCTCCCATATTGTTTACAATCTACATGTACGATTTCTTTGAAACATTAGAAACAGGAGTCGAGTGGTCAATCTATGCTGATTACAATTTTATTTATTGCTCACATTCTCTCGATTTTATTCATAAAAAATTGCAATATACTCTGGAAAGAATCACAAAATGGTGCAAATACTGGAAACTTACTTTATGTCCCGACAAAAGTACGATAGCAGAATTTTCAAATAACAGAATTCAAATATATCCTAATCTTACGTTGGCAGTGTACTCACTCCCATGGGAATCCCCTATTAAATATTTGGGAGTATATTTTTCTAAACGCAAAAAATACTTTTTAATGTGAATCAAATGAAAATTAAAGCTTTAAGAAATTAATATCCTTAAGGCATGGCATATAAACACTATGGGCCAAGAGCTAAAGATCTTATTAACTAACAATAGTATATGCAATACTTTTTATTACACCTGTCAGATCATAAGTAAATGGACTGACAATTAGCTCAAAATTTTTAATACTATACAAACAAAAGCCATTAGAATTGGCTTGGGATTTCTACAATAGACCCCAAATATCGTGCTCTTACAAATGGCTAAACAGAAAATTCTCTCTGAAAAAATAAGACAATTGGCAAATAATTTTTTTTTACCTCATATACCAAATAGTAACTTTTCTCCTATGCACCTCAATATCAAACAGTTACTAGCCCTATTACTATAAATCTAAAAATACTGAATGGAGATAAAAGCAATATCTTGAAATGTTTTTATATGTTGAATATTATTTTGGGAACAAATAGTGTTCATCCTTAGATTGCTGTATTTCACAAAACATCCGTGTGAAATTTACACCGAAGAATTTGGATATGAGAACAAAAATTTACCAACTCCTGTTATAAGAGGACTATTTCATGAAATAGTGAACAATAGGATTATTTCATAACAGCTACCGATGCTTCAAAAAACCATAATATAACATTTTTAGTAGGTATCACGAAAAATGTCTCGTTTGCTTTACAGCATAAATCCCCCTAATTCTACATTTACAGCAGAAGCATTATTAGCTATAAGCCAAGCTTTAGACGATCTTGCGGAATCGAATAAAAATTTGTTAATATTGTCTGATAGTCACTCTGTACTATCTGCATTTAAAAATTATAATATTAAATCGCCAAAAGTTATTTAGAGATTAGACGACAAAATATTTAAACAATCGTATTTTCGTACTCAAATGATACTACTTTGCATTCTGGGACATTTGAAAATTTTTTGGACATTTGAAATTTTTTTGAAATGATACTCTCGCAAAATTGGTGACTGAGCCCGGTCATCGACTGAATTGCCCCAGAAGACATCAATAGCAATATTTTCAAAGACAGAATGAAAATAATCTGTGAAAACTTTTATTGAAGCAAATATTTTAAAATTTTATGAAAAATCTCAACCTTAAACATAACATACAATTGGACAAAAAAAAAAAAAAAAACAGAAAAGAGGAAATGTTAAACATTCGAATCATTAGTACTTGTATCAATGATTTGGAACATATTCTTTTTAATTATAATAAATATGCTTCCCAGAGAGAGAGAGAGAAATCACCTCTGGAATATGCTTAAGCTAAACCCAGAGAGCAATATTACTTTCAAAGAACTTTTGGAAAAAAACAGTAGTTAACAAACAGGTATTCAGAACATTATGGCAGAAGATAAAATATTTTAATATATATTAAATTAACAGAATATTTTAAAGGAGGTAATAGGCTTTGTTGCTCTGTATCCCATAAAACCAACCAATCAATCAATATAGATGTAAATACCACTATTGATTATCGATTGCGCATACAATAATTATTTACGTTTGTAATCTGATTTTCTTTGCATAAGTACACACAAGCATAAAGATATCTCAATGTAAGAATATGACTCCGATTGCTTTTAAGTTTAGAAAATGGGTATTAAAATTGTCATAAAATAAGCTAATTTTTCCTTGTTAAATGCGTCTCATTTCTTTAAAGAAAATTTATATTTGTACGTCAAATACATAAATAACATATGTGAAAATGTCTTTAAAAACCAACAATTCAATCTGGTAAAATAGTTAAAAAAGAAGTAAAAAATAAAAATGAAAATGTTTTTTTTTTCTTCCTTCGGCCAATAAGAAAATAAATGAAAATATATTGATAATGACATTTTATCCTCATCATAAATAAAAAGAATGAAGATTTCTCAATCCAGCTGAAAAGTTTTGACTAAAACAAAAGTGTTGTATACATTCTAATTGTCTAACTTACGACTTTAATTCTTTTCTTACATTTTATGAAATTTTTTTACTTGTCATTTTATAATTCAACAATAATATGGTCATCCAAACTGAGATAGTGTGCAAAATTGCAGCCGTTGCCTAAGCCTATCCATCAAAAATAATACATTTTGGCATTATGAGTCATGTTTCCCTTTTCCAAGAATATACACATGCATTTCAATTTTCTTGACTTCTGATATCAATCGAAATCCGCGCATATGTTTGTGATCTTCGTCCAAAAAATATCTGATATTCGCATCTATATCGTATAAAAACACAACTATCTAACAGTAAACGATATTAAAATAATTGTTTAAACAACAGCAACAAAACGAAAGATCCCCCAGGTGCGCAGTCTCCTTAAACGATGAAGAAACAGATCTCATTACGCAATCTAAATCAGCCCGAAATCTGATTTTGAAGAGGTCGTATCAGCATTAAGTGTATCGCTCTGCATCAGCTGTCAGCTGTCAGAAGAACAAGGCTACTTTATAAAAGATTCCACACCCTCTAGGACCCGGATACAGCCCAAATCACTTTGAACCAACCCTTAAAATGGATTCAAGGTCGCCCATTTACAGGTTGGATACCGTCTCCTCATTTCACTCGACTTCGCTTGAGAAGCATGCATTATTCTCTGGTGATTGTTGGAACAATGCTACGATTAAGAATAAATAACTCATTATGTATCATTAGAGACATGATATGATTTTAACGCGTAGGGGTTGTAGGTGTAAATGTTACAGTTCTTTACCCATACATATGGATAATCAGGTGCTGGTATATCAGATATTAGTTTGTTTTACAATCGAGATGTTTGGAGAGCAAAAATTATTCGTGCTGATGATGCCAATGACTAATTAAGAATGTATACACGAATGTTTTATGAATATATTGAATGGCATTTAAATTGGATTGAAGATCTCAACGCGTTTTTGAAGAGGTTAATAAATTTACTCTATTAATTTTTTTTTTATTTCTTACGTTTTCTTAACAAATTAAATCTCAAACAAAAAAAAAAAAATAGTTGAGTTATTACAATGTCTGATTTAAAAAAAAAATGGGAAAAAGTGAAAGTTAATTCTTGTACCCTTTTAGCTTTGCTTAAAATTTTAATTACTTATTGCAGGATTGTATTAAATTATCATTCAAATAAATTTTGTTATTTACATTCTTCCATATCAGTTAATGCGTTTCGAGTAAATTTTAAGGAAAGTTAAAATTAAAATTGATTGATTGTTTATTAACTTCGCTCTTAGAAGCAACACGCCTTAGCTAGCCTTTTGGAGACTGACCTCCTCGTAATTTTGAGCCTCGGTCAAGTGTCATGAACTCCTGTATTGACACCCTTCCCTTCTCCCTTCGAACTCTCCACCATACCCATGGGGGACTTGGAGCCTCGACAGATTTAATGTGCTTCGACACATGACGCTCTGGTCTTATCAAGCTCTAATTCAATTGAAATTTTGCACTCACACGTAGCTCACGTAACTGCTTTGATAGTCTTTAATTTCCAGATTAAAAAGAAATTAAATAATTATAAATAATAATTTTTAATCAAGCTCTTATTAAAAGATGTACTAAAAGGTATAGAAATAATTTTTTAATGGGAGATAATACATAATTTTTAAAAGCTTGAGTCGTGAATACTTCTTTTGATCTTATACATAAGTAAATAGCTTTATGTGTGTGTGGTATTTAATTTATCAGTATTTACCTCAGTATTTTTATGAACCACTTCCAAGGTTTTATAAATTACATGTTATTTTATATTTAAAAATATTTTTTATACCTTTTAGTGCATCTTCAAATAAAAACTTGGTTTTAAAAAAAAATTTTAAATTATATTTACTTTATTTTAATTATATTTGTATTAGTTTCAATTTCCATTTTTGATTGAAAAACAAAATATCTCTGTATAACATTAAATTCTTGTGTCACTTACGAAATAGATGCAAATTAGATCAGGACAGGAGCAATGACATAGATGAAAGTAAATAATAAAAAAACGAAGCTAAAACTGCTTCCTGTAAATCTACTTTCTATTTTTATCTTTCCTATATTATGAATAAAATGTTCTTATCTAAGTTCTTTCCAGGGTCATCTATGACTAAAACTTGCACAAACCAGATTTAAAAACCTGAACTGAAAAACTTATCTTTAACCTAAGACTTACCCGAAAGATATTACCGATTAAAAGATTCTAAAATAGGTCTGTGTTCGTTTTAGACGTACTTAAAAAATATTTTTTATTAGACTTCTCCCGTTTATATTTAATAAATTTAAAGACTTAAGTTTGGTAAAGTAAATCCAAGCTTTTTTTTATTCAAGCTTTTTTTTTATCCAAGCTTTTTTTTTTCATCCAAGCTTTTTAATTTTTAGTAAAACTGTGTTCTGATGATAAAATATAAATTTCAGAATTTAAAACATTTGTTAAACATCTGCTCAACTTTATTAGAAAATAAGGACAGTCGGACTCTGTTACCCAGTTGCGGTCTTACTGTAGTTCCCTTTTTATGATATCAGTTTAATCTTTTTTGAGATGACGTCTGAACTTCCTGTTTAGAGAAGACATTAATACCCCCCTTTTTTTCAATTTTATATATCGTGTAATGAACATGCCATGTAGTTCCAATTTGGAATCGTAAACTTATGTTCCAAATAAGAGAAATTAGAAACATAAATGGGGCTTGAACACCTAAAAGATAGCAAAAAAAGAAGCGCAGAGGTAGAGAAGGAATCTTATGAAACCAGAATTAAAAATATAAACCCAACAAATGAAATGCAGAAGGACAAATATTAAAAAGCATCCAAAAATAGAGAAGAGACTTGGGACCTGAGTTTGAGGGAAGCGAGGAAATGAAACCTGTTTCTAACTTTGGAGGAAACGCGGCAACGAAGCAAAAGCTAAAACGATTTAAAAATATGAACTAGCAGAGGGAACTAAAAAAAAAAAAAAAAAGAGTCTGAAACGCTTGATAAAGAGTTTTTTGAGCAAACGGTCGTAAATCCGGATCCCTATCCAAGTTCAAGTGAAGAAGTGACAAGGTAATGAGAACAAACTACATAGAAAATACAAAGAAGAAGAAAAGAAAGTTCGCGCTCAGAATGCTTAATATTAGAGGGGTATGCGACATAGGACCACAATGATCTCTGATCTTAAAACACACACGGTGATTTTCGTCACCAAAAGGGGAAGATAAAATCAGATTAAGTGGAGATGAATATAAGGTTATCTTTGAGACATATCCCTTTAAGGTTTGGTGCTAAGAGAAGATCAACAAGTCAATAATCTTACAATTTCTTTAACCACCAAAGGGGTTTTTGTTTTCGTACATGACTACTTTTCAAAAGAAAGTGTGAAATGTACGAGACTTCCTTTATCTAATTTAATTTCTTCCAACCGATTCACAATAATTTGAGAATGAATTGTAGTCGCATCCTTGAAATATTAAAATTAAGAATACATTAATATGCACAGATTTATTTTAAATCAACATCAGCACTAATCCCATTTAGCTTTAAAATATATATTCAATTTAATAATTTGTCATTTGCTTTGATTTTAATATTTTAAAAGAATATTATTATCAACTTCAATAGTTTATCGTTTGTTTTAATTCTAATTTTTAATTGAATAATTTAATAATTATGTAAAAATGTTAGTCCCTTAGTGGCTTTATCTATTCTTTGCAAAATTTGCATAGGACCTTTTTATCATTTTCCTTGTTTGCATTGGATATTAATCACCATTTCTTGGAAAGTGAAATATTCCAGCTCGAATTTTTTTGAGATTATTTTCAAAATTTCCCATTCCGTGAAATCAAGTGTACTTTCACTATTTTTATTGGTCAAATTTAAGAGTTATAAAGGTTTTTGCTTTGTATTAGTGATTTCCGTAATAATTAAAAAATAATATCGGTAGAGCGTAAACGTAACTCAGAAAAAAAAATGATATCGATGTCGGAATTTATATTATCACTCAATGTTTATTGATATTGTAATTCATGGTTCTCTTAGCTCGCTGTTTAGTACCATGGGTTGGGGGCCGCGGTAGCCTAGTGGTCAAGGTCGTGGATAGCGGCTGGAGGTTTTCGTTCAGTCGCGGGTTCGATCCTTGGCCACCAAAGACCCGCCGTGTAGCCGGGGCTGATGCACGTTAAATCTGTTCGGGGCCCAAAGTCCTCCCGTTGGCGTGGTGTGGATGTTAGGAGAGGGGGGTGCCAGCTCAGGTGTCGTCTTCGTCACTTGACCGTGGTTCAAAATTACGAGGTCCGTCGCCAATAGCCCTCGTGTTGCTTCTAGTGCGACGTTAATAAAAACTAAACTAAACTAAATTAGTACCATGGGCCCCGTCTACCTCGAGTTAATGGGTTTCGACTGTATACATAAATAAGAAAACGAAAAAACAACAACATCCTTCTCTAAAATAGCATTGATTTAATTCTAGTGACATGACATTACACTCACATAGGAAGCTAAGTCATAATTTAAAATCATTCTTCTCTCTAACACACGAGTGTTAATCTCTCCGTAAAATTTTGTTTATGAGCTAACTCTCACAGTTAATGTATTAAAGCAATAGGTTAATTTGGCAATTTCACGAGACCTTTTCATTCAGCGGCCCAGCAGCCCTGTTATTATTAACAAGGAAAAGTGAGTTTAAATTATTTTTATTTATAAATAAAAACATTTCCTTTGTAAACAAAAAAGTCGAGAGATGCCAACAAAACTGAATGGTAAGCTTGTTTATGCAAATTGAAGAAAAATCATGCGATTAAAAACGTGACGAAAGTTGAATTCTTGGTCTGTTCCATGGAAGGTAATTATCACAGTTTTTCCTTTCATAGCTTAAGGCGAAGAATAGGTTTAAAACTTATAAATTTAAAGTGTAGGAGACATCCGGAAAATTACGATTGTTTTCTTTATGGATATTGAATCTAGGATACATGTGCCTCTCTCTCTCTCTCTTTTAAAATGTAATATAGTTAATTGGAAATTTTAAAGACGTGAATTAAAATTCGTGACAAGCCTTTTTGACCAATTTACGTCTTTGAATTTAGAATTTGATGGACGATAATTGATGCAACAAAACATATCTCACGATAGCACGCTTTCTTTCTGATGTGTTGCTGAATAGACTTTTTTAATGCTTACATTCTACGATCTGAAAAGAAAATAAATACTAGATTACGCACTCTTTTAACAGGCATCAAACCCTAACCTGAGGATTAGAAGGTTATTTCACTAATTAAGATCTCAAGTTTAAAAACAGAAAACGAAGGTTGGTTGCTTTCTAAAGGTATCCAAATAAATAGACAAGGTATACTAAAATCCTTGACACAATTTAAAAAATTACATTAAAAAAGATCAATGCGTGAGTTTTACACAAGGGTTATTCGCAAACCTTCCCTTAACTAACATCTGAGGTTTCTTTCTGGCTTTATATTTAAGTTTCCAGCTTCTTCCCAACCAAATGAAACGTGGTTACGCAAATAAAGTACACTTTAGAAATGTAGTGAATAGATATAAGGAAATCGTTTTAAATCATCAGAGAAAGATTCCAAAGAGATAGAAAGGTTATGGGTAAATAGAAAGATTGCGGTAGTTGAAAGATAGAAAAGTGTAAAGGCTTTGAATAATACTCGGAGAGTTACTTGTATGTCTCTATAGGAACTAGCACACGGCGCTGTCTGGTCGAAGTTTCTCCATTGTTAATGAACTCCTATCGTATTCTGGTGAGAGTATTCTTTGATATTTTATGGAAATTGTTAGGACATGCGTGGTGGAACAGCAAACTATATATATATATATAGATAAGAGCATTTCCCTTTTTAGAGAAACAATAAATAAGGCTCTGAAAAGTAGTTCACTACATTCTTGAATTGTGTTTGTGTGATTAATTTAACTACTTTATCTGTGCTTGGAATTAAAGTTAAACTTTAGATTTTTGAATTGAGTAACATTTAAGACGGCTAATGAGTTGGATAATAGGGATACGCCTACAAGTTAATCCCTTAGTCAATTTGAATTAATATCATGTCTGAATTCTTCTCTGGAGTGTAAGCAAAGATTTAGGAGCCATTCTGAAGAAAAAATAAAGACGCAGATATTCATGTATTATAATTAGAGAAAAATGCATTTAAACTGACCATGACTTAACAATTGTGGGTCTACGATAAAACTTGATTGTTAAGATCGCGAGCTTCTTTGTTATAAGTTCGAGTTCTGATTACATAAAAAATTGACGCGTGGAATAATAGTGCCTTCTGTTTGTTAAGTTCAATTGCGCTTCAACATTCTTACTATACCCAAGGACCTTCGCTCGCTAACTAGGATTTGGGCGTTCCTTCAATTACCGGGGAAGACTTCTAACTGGAAGGTTCTTTTAAATCAAGAGTCGACAAACTTTTTTCGGAAAAAGCCAGATCGTAAAAGTTTTAGACTCGACTGGCCGGGTTGCAAATACGAAAATATTTAGGTGGATGATTCTGTTTATAGACCATTAATAATTCGATATAAAAACCAACGTTCTTAAAAACAACGTTTTTATATGGTGGCAAAGTTTATTAAAGAAAATTATTGAAATATTAGTTAAAACTGTTAGTTATTTTTAACTTTAAAATTTACTTAAAAAGAGACATTTTTGAGCGTATTAAAAAATTCATAATACTCATAAAATCAAAACATGCATTTGAAAGTTTGTAAGTCATTCTATTAAAAAAAAGAATGGGAACCAGAATTCAGAAAAAATTATTGTGATAAGACACGGCGCCAAATATTGGAATCTTTCTTTCTTGCCAATGATTACTGACCAAAAGTCAGCAACCCTTACTATCTCGGAGATAGTAAAGGGGAGATAGTCTTTGTGAGTACAAAAGCCTCCTGCGGCTTTTGTACTCATACCTCATGCGGTGTGGGGAGTGCCCGGTGTTCCCAGAGGGGGAAAGAAATTTTTTCCTCAATCCTAAAAGCGCCGAGAGGAAAGAATATTTTGACTTATTAAAACTATTGAAATATTAGTTAAAACTTGTCGCAAACGTCTAAATATTCCATTGTTAGGCGAGTACGAACGATTCCCAAAATTTCAAAGCTCTAGCTTGATGGGAAGTTGGTTAAATTAACGATTGAAAATTTGATGAGACACACACACACACCAAGTGAAATTCAGAAAAACGTTTTAATAAAATAATAGAGTCAATATTTATACTAAGAAGAGGCAATTGGATATATTATTTACAGACACACGCTGATATTTATAAAAAAACGAACAAATTATTTCTATTTATTAATAGACGTATTATAGAACTAATTAAATTTTCTACAAAAATCAAGAAAGTAGTATTTCATATTCTACACTGAAGTTCGAAATTATAACTTCTTATCTTCTGCTTCTCAAAAAGAGAGTTTAAGTCGGTGCTAGTCAGTCCATTAATTTATTTCAGGGGTTATGGCGTGTAACTTGATTTATTAATCACCCAAAGAGCTATTATTTTAATCAACGACAAAATAGTCACACGAGAACATTTTGGAAAAAAAAAAAAAAAAAAAAAAAAAACGGTTTTTCCGACTATTTTTAATTGAATCAATGAGTAAGTAAATGAACGATTTAGTGAAGGATTGAGTGAGAATGAATAAATAAATCGATCGAATTTCCATTCCGGTAACATATATCGTTTGCTTTATTTCTAATATTTAATTTAAGGCTGCCGTCTACCCGCCATTTTGATTTCGTGGGCATAATGTTAATCCTGTGGAATTTCGATTTTCGTTCTCAAATCTTTACTATTTGAATGCAATAAAGTGCATTTGAAAGAGCAAAAAATAATCAATGCTTCTGTGGAATTATTTTTTTCCTAAGATTTTTTAAAAAAATTAAATATATTTTTTTAAAGATCGGATGGTCTATAAACAGAATCATTCACCTAAATATTTTCGTATTTAGGTGAATATATAAGCAACCCGGCCAGTCGAGTCTAAAACTTTTACGATCTGGCTTTTTCCGAAAAACGTTTGTCGACTCTTGATTTAAAGGAACCTTCCAGTTAGAAGTCTTCCCCGGTAATTGAAGGAATCATTAAAATAGGGATAAAAATATTTTTAAGAATCGGAGGGAAAATGTGTAATCCGCAGAAGAATTCATTATTTTTTACTCTTTCAGATACACTTTATTGCATTCAAATAGGTCAAATAGTAAAGATGTAATAATTAAAGTCAAAATTCCATAGGATTAACATTACGTCCACGAAATCAAAATGGCAGGTAGACGGGAGCCTTAATAGTTATCTTTTAAAAAGAGTTAGCAACTTTGATTGATAAATCTGTTCTTTGCCAAACTTTGCGTGGAGCAATTTTTTATTAGCCACCTAAGGGGCTATAGATTTAGTCATCAACAAAATGGTCACACGAAAACTTTTGATGGAAGTGTTTCCTGAATATATTTTCTTATGAATGAATGAGTGAGCGAATGAACGAGTGAAGGAGTGAATGAATAAAAGGGGGGAAGAATCATAATGCAGGAGTGATTGAATGAGTAGCTGAAGGAAGGAATCAATCGATAGATTTAATTTTCTTTTCCATTATCATATTATCGATTGCTTTGTCTCTAATATTTAATTTAATAAACATTTTTTAAAAGAGTTAGTATCTTTGGTGAATGAATCTATCCTTTTCAAAGTTTCGATTGGAACAATTTTCTTATTTAATTTTCCTTTATAAAAACATCAACCAGAGAACCATATTAAAAACAGATGGTACGCGTAGTTTGCTAACCCCTGCTTCAAATAAGTTAGATGAAAACCTCACAAACTCAAGAATGATCAGTTATGTTCATTGAATCATATTACATGTTTTCTGCATGTATATATATATATATATATATAAATAAGAAATCAGAAGAGTAGAAAAACAAAATATCTAGAAGTTTGAAAATTTTTTTAAAAAAACCTTAAACATTTTTGGAAAATACAAAAAAGGAGAATAACATATGTAATGTTATTCTACAGGCTTTGGACTGTATTAAGTTGGATTATTCTGAATTATAGGCCTAATTATCCTCATCATAAAAATATATTATTAAAAAGGGTTATAACGCTAAAAATATATATATTGAATCAATTTTGAAAATTTAAAATCAAAGAAAAAATTAGAAAGAACAATACCGAATAATCTTTAAAAAACCAATAGCAAAAATCAAAAACTAAAAAAATTAGAGAAAATTCAAGTTTTTTCCAATTAATAACAATACACGTGTGTTAATATTACAAACAGTAATACAAAGTAATGCAAATAAATTTAAAAATTTACTAAACAAAAGATTCAAATTTAGAATAAATAATTACTCACAATATTTATTCATTAATGCTATTATTTCAAATCAAATTCATAAAAATACTGTAAAAGCTTAAAAATGTCTCACAAATATGCTGTAACGTTAAACGCCATCTATCCTCGGACGTGGAATAAATTTTCAAGCGTTGCCAGAATGCAAACACTAAATTCTAAAAAGATCAGTTTTAAATATTACTAGAATGCAAACTCTACATTCTAGAAATACCCTCAAAATATTAAGAAGCCAATACAACAATTAAGAAATTTGAAAATTTTTATATATATATTTGAATGCCTGATAGTTAAATAGCGTTCCTTTTAGGATTTTTAAATTATAAATATTTTAATATATAATCCTATTTACAAATGAAGCATAATGTTATTAAAAGCGTGGATTTTTGAGACATTTTTTTGTTTTGTTTTTCTGACGCAAAACCTAGCGTTTGAAGTAGTTTTAAAAATAGATATATCATTATATATTATTACTTATATATTTTAATTTTTTTTTGTTTTAAAATTACGACTTGTGATTTTTTTTTCATTACTACTATAGTGGTACTTGGATTTACGAACCGTTGTGTATACATACTTATTGCATTTTGCATTCTGTTTCGTATACGAGATCTATTTGCTTTGCTAATACAGCATATTATATACCATAAAATAGAGCAGCAACGTAATAAAATGCATTTGAAATCAAACGAAATTGGTTCAAAATCTCATTAACTATTTTTATCGATGTTTTTATGCTATTACGCTTTATTTATTATTATTTGAAGAAGACAGCAGTAAAAAAAACAATTAAAAAATGAGTATAAAAATATCATGTGACACTTAATTAGGAGAATTCGTTGATAAGTGCATCTAAATCTAAACGTTGTTTTTTGGATCTGCAATATCTGCAATGACAACGTCATTAATAAAAGAAGACATTTATCACTTTAAAAGAGGTTAAAGAAAAACGACAATCTTAATCATCTCGTTCGATTTATTTTTCAAAATCTTTCCTTGTCGGTAAAACAAAATTAAGTAATTGATGACAACACATATCAAAAACTAAGCCACCTAACCAGTCATAAGCAAATTGATTTTAAAAATAGTTAATGGGAAATGAAGTTACATAAGATTTAGTAAATAAAATTTTTAAAAAAATATGAAAATTAATTTTTATTCTTCCAAAATTTCTGAATTCTGGAGATTGAGAGATGAGTCATGGATCAAGATGGATGTTCGTAATTTCAGTTACTATTTATTATTATAACTAAAAACATTGATTCCATAGTTTGCAGAATTTTTTAATCTTAGATTAAGATGTTTTTTGACCTTTTTTTGTGTGTGAGCTTAGCAATAAAACCAAATCTATATTAATAAAACAAAGAGTTTGTGATTGACTATTTATCAGCATTGCACTTAGAAGCAAAACAAGTTCTATTGGTGACGGACCTCGTAATTTTAGATCTCGGTCAAGTGACGAGGACGACACCTGAGTTGGCACCCCTCCAAATTTCCGCACCATCTCAGCGTGAGAATTTGGAGCTTCGACAGACTTAGCGAACATCATTTCTGCTGCACTACGCATGTTTAGTTGCATCAAGATTCTAAACTATAATTCTTCGAAAAGAACGTCGGCCACGAGTTCACGACCATGACTACTCGGCTACCGTAGCGGCTTGTGTATGCGTGTGAGTGAAGTTGATCAAAGACGGAATGTACCAGACACAAGAATTTCGGTACGATAATGGTGTGCAATACGAAGAATGTTTTCGAAATTCATTTCAGATTTTCATGTTCCAGCATTTTTTTTTTTTATATATATATATTTTGCAGCCTAACTCTCGAACGAAACGTCGTAAGGTTATGATTCTTGCCCCATCCGAGAGGTTCAAGTTTTTTCAAAAGGACTTTGTTTCGGGTTTGTGCAAGTTAATTAGCTAATTTTTGGTGAATTTTTCAAAATTGCGATAAAAAGTGTCAATTTGGGTTTCTTAAAAAAAATTTAAAATCTTTCCATCCAGAAATCAATCGATCCAAACGACACAGTATTTTTTGGGGCATAGGTTGTGAACAGTGGCCGCCGTAGCCTAGTAGGTAAGGCAGCAGACTTGTGGCCAGCGGTTTTCGTCGCGTCGAAAGTTCGAGTCTTGATGCCACTAAAGACCCGGGATTGATGCATGTTAAATCTGTCGGGGCACAAAGTTCTTCCGTTGAAGTGTAGTGGAAGTTAGGAGTGGGGGTGACAGCTCAGATGTCGTCCTCGTCACATGATCGAAGTTCAAAATTACGAGGTCCATCGCCAATACCCCGCGTTGCTTCTTGTGCGACGTTTATGAAAAACCAAACAAAAAGTAATGAACATTTGACTCTCTTTAAAAAAGAACGGAGAATTTACGTAAAGTTTTAACTCTACAATCAGTGAGCAAGTTTTTAACTTTTCCCCTCCTCTAAGAGTCCCCTAGCGAATAGTATATCAAATGACGTCACAGTCTATACATCTCACAATTTATTCTTCTCGGAGTTTTCTTTGTGTGTAAAAACGTTATATTTATTCATTTGTTTGTTCTTCGTAGCAGAATTATGATTCTTCTTCGTTTGAATAATCGCAAAAAAAGGTGTTGATGCTGATATTTCGGCGCTGGGTCACCGTCTTTGCAGGCTTCACTCCCATTGAATCTAAATTTATATAATTTAGCTTTGCTATTTTATGAACCAAATTTTTCTTTTGGAGTTTAATTTGTTGTTTATAAAGGGGTTCTCTCACTTATTTCTCTTCAACTTTTCACTTGGAGACTGTTATGGGACATGTATCTCATGCATTTTAGATTAGAAATACTGAAGTGTAGTGAACAAAACTGATATGTGAAAATTTTTAAACTGCGAAGAGTTTAATAGTGAAGGTTGTAATCGATATACAGAGTGAGAAATCGAAAGATTAGAACATTGAAGCTAGACAAGTGTTTCGCTGAAAAGAAGAAAGAGGTCAGATTATTTGACGTTAGTGTTAAGTTATCACCTGTGAATGGACGTGTAGTAGGATCCAGCTTACAAGTTTGGTACTGACTCGAGTCCTATTAGGCAATATGGGATAAGTAAATATTTATAATCTTAGTCTTAAGGCTCGGCTTCACTAACATGATAATAAAAATATATTAAATTTTGAATATCCTAAGATTCGGATAAAACCAAATTAATTTCCTTTATTGTTTAACTGTTAAATTGGAGACTTAACTTTACTGACAAGATTAGTGAAACTGTAGAGTTACAAGTTCTTTAAAAATTATTTAGATTGTTAAGAGATGGGCCTCCATAAACAATATATTTTAAATTCATGGATATATCGTTTTGTATTGGGGTTGAACATAGTACCTCTCTAAAAAAGCTTACTTACCTTGGTTGTTGGATTTTATTTTAAAAATTCATCCTTGCGAAGAACAGATACTTAAGCGCTAGCAGTAATAACAATAATATTCTTGAATCAAAAATTTGTTTCATTTGGGGGCAGTTCCTAAAATAGACAAAATTTTACTGCACCTGGCAAAAATTTGGTTTTTGTAATGTAAAATAAACAATTTCCATCGAAGAGTGTTTTTATTTATTTTGCTATTTTTATTGTTATAAAACTGTTATAAAAATGAAAAAAAAGCAACGTCCGTGTTTTATCTTATTTATATTTTATCACGTATCCGCGTGATATCACATGCATTAAACCTGTTAAATATTAATGGATGATGTAAAAATAACCACGAAGATTATTTTGAAGTCTCTATTACAATGAATGGAGTGAAAAATAAAATTTATCTAGAAAACGCCAGGTTGTTTTTCTTGCAACGGCTATCAATCAAACTTAAATATACCAGTAGAAGACTATATAAAGAAAAAAATAATCTAAACGCTTACAATGTTCTAAAAAGCATTAAGAAAAAAAAATTTTGGTTTTTTTATTGTATTTTTTTTTTTTTTTTTTTTTTTTTTTTTTTATTTCTTTAGAAAAACAAATTTGAAGGATTTTATAGAAACTTTTATTAAAATATTTACCGTAAATAATTATTCGCCATACAAATTTACTTAATTTTTGATCTTGTCGTTACACTTACAAAGACAGTTTATATTTTCAAATTATATACTTATTTAATTGTTGCTCAATCTCTAAAGATTCATGGTTTTTCAAGGCATCTACATAGATTTTTTGATTAAGATTCTCAGAAAGTGTCTTTGAACCTCTGGAGTATCATACAAAAATTTATAAAAGTCCTTGAACATGGATGAAGAAAAATTATTTTCATTGACAGCTAACTTAATTTCGCATTTTCTTCTGTCACCTTGCCTTTTGGAAACAAAAATTGTTTTGACTGTTCTGAAGTATTTGGAGTACAATATTCGCTCCATAATCCGGCAAATCCCATTTATGACCTTACATGTAATCCAGCGTTTTTACAAAAGTAGACAAGCTTTCCATACTTTATCTTATGCCCTATAATTCAATGAAATAATGTAGGCTATCAATACAAAACAATGCAATTTTTCCAGTTCGAGTTATTTCGTGTTTGAACTTTATTAACGTGTATCAAAATTATACAAAAAATACAGTGTTTTTGTGGCTTAAATGCTTTTTTATTTATGATTTTCCAGTAATTCTGCGTTTTTGGTAATCCGGCAGATGTCACCGGACGGAGGATTTAATACCCTGTTGAACCACCTGTAGCGCGAAAGCACGATGCGATACCATCGGGCATTGAGGCATACAAGCTCTGTATGATGTCTTGAGACATTTCGTTCCATATTTGCCGTAACCTTGTCTCTAGTTCGTTCAAACTCGTGGGATGCCCAACTCGCCATCCCAAATGGTCCCAAATATGCTCGATTGGAGACAAATCTGGGGATCGGGTAGGCCAAGGAAGGGTAGTAACAGTGCGGAGATAGTTTTGTCCGTGTGAGGCCGAGCATTATCTTGTTGAAAAATGGCTCCTGGGAGCCGTTGCATGAGTGGCAACACATGTGGTTGCAGGATGTTATGGACCTACCGCTGGGCTGTCATGGTGCCACGGATCAATACTAGGGGTATTGTATTTTGGCAATGTATTTGTACAATGTCTACCGTGTATTGTAGGCAATGGCACCCCATACCATCACACCAACTGTGGGAGCGGTGTGTTGCTGTAAAGCAAAGGCAGGATTGAGGCGTTCACCACGGGGTCTCCACACACCAACACGATTGTCATCATTGCTGAGATTGAATCTGGATTCGTCGCTAAAGAAGACCTGGTTCCATTCCGCTGCAGTCCAATTTCCTTGTGCGCGGCATCACTCCAAACGGAGGCATCGATGGGTGGGCGTCAGGGGCAGCACACGTAATGGGCACCGCGATTTCAAATGTCCTTCAGCCCGGTGCCTTCGTATGGTTCGAGAAGACACAGGGGGCCCTAGTGAAGGTGCAACCAGTGCTTGGATGGCGGCCGATGAAGCATTTGGCTGTACTCGTACATTTCTTACGATGTGGCGGTCTTCTCGACGACTGGTCTATGGAGGGCGTCCTGAGCCTGGTCATCGTGTAAATGACATCTCTCTCTCTCTCGGATCCACTGGTCCCAACACCTCCTCACAACACAATCAAAGCGGCCTAATTGACGAGCTACTCGCCTAGATGACAACCCAGCTTCCATCATGCCGATGATTCTCCCCCTCTCAAACTGCGATACCTGCTCATATTGTCTTCGAAAACGATGTAATGGCATGTCTACCTCAGCTCTTCCTTTGTAAACGATTCAGCACACTCAAACAAACTTTGGTTACCTGTTTTATACTCCATGGAGAACGATGTTAAACACCCTCTACCGGCTATACGTAATGCGCAATCACGCTGTATTTCTAATCATTTGCATACCTCCCCGACATGTACCTTCATGCCAATTTTCGTTACGATCCCGCAATTATTTCTTGGTGCGCTAATTTTTTTGTCCATGAGTGTATTTATATTGAATTATTTAATGTGATAATGAATTAAAATCACGTATAACAATGTTTTTTGTTACGTTAATGGATTTTCAGTATTACTAACTGATTTTCTGCGTAATTTTATTTCATACATGCATGGACATTGCACTGTTGTTTTAGGGGAGAGATTCATGAGGGAGTTTATCTAATCTAAATAGCTATCTGTCCTCTTTTCATGCATTCCCGGGAATGCATCAAAATTTTAAAAATTGAAAAATTAGTTATTTTTGATAAATATCAACAATAATTACATAAAATAAGAATATCCATAAATTCAAATTTATACTCCTTTGTATATTAAGCTCCAGAATACAAATAACTTGTATAAATTATTCACTTTTAAAGAATAATTTTAAAAAACATAATCTATTGCTTTTATAACCCAGCTTAGTTCTTATCTATGTTGTGAGCAATTAGCTACAGAAAATACATTCTCAACTTCAGTTAATACTGGAGAATTGTGTGTGTGTTTTCAAAAAGCCTCACTCATTTATTATATTTAGAAATCTATTTACTGTTGAGTCAAATAACTGCAACTATTGCTTCCTTCCCCATTTGCTCAAGCTACAATTCTTGCTACTTCAACAACGTAGGGCCTTTGTTTTTGAATGGATGGTATTTTCTAATTTTTCGTCCATCGTAAAATATTTCTTTTCCAAAGTTTATTGATCTCTTTCCTTATGTATAAAATAAAATTGTACAAGAAACCATTCATAGATAAAAGCAAATTAAAGATGTAATATAGTAATATACGAGATCTCCTAGTGTATTAAATAATAAGTAAATAACTGGTAATTATTTTGAATAATAACGCATAAGCACCTGCAATGTATAAGAAATCTAGAATAAATTTACATTTCTGATAGACGGGCAGTATCTTAAGAATTATTTAATCAAGACAAAAGCATTTACAGTTACATCTTGCTCATAGATAGCATTGATACAACAGTCATTTATAACATTTATTTGTAATAGAATAAAATGCAAGATGTAATTTATTGTTTTAGAAAATAATGATAATATGCTGATTCTTTTTTTTTTTTTTCTTATCAAAGTTAAAAAAGAAAAAGTCAGAGGAGCTAATTACTAAAACATCGTTCCTCTAACCTTCAAGAGATCTACGAATCCATAGTCCCCACTCTGAAGCAAATTTAGTGCACTTTAAATCAAAAATGCATGAAATAAGATCATGCAAAATACAGATATAGCTAGACGGGGAACTCAGAAGTCAATTCACTTGCAAAGTGATCTATGCCCTAAGACGGAAGTCAGATTGTATTTGAAATCACCACCAAACACGCAACCCACGTGCAATAACAAAGGCAGATTGGTCAAAATAGCTATGAGAATCATAGGAAAAGAATGCTTAAAGGATAAAGAAATATTTACGAAAGGTCAAGCATTCTGAAATACAAAAGTTTCATGTTTAGCGTCATCGGAAAAAGGAAATATGGGAGATGCAGACTCAAGTTTTTACGGATTTTAAGTTCATCACCCCTTAATTTTTTTTAATTATGCAATTCATTGCAAAGAAAAAATTTTAAGCCATGGTATCCCAGTTATTATTTTATATATTTTCTTATATTTTAAAAAATTAAAAAAAATCTTCCTTATACTTTAATTTTGTTTCTATACTTACTTTTAGTTAACTATTTCAGTTATTTTGTATATTACCGAATTAGTACTTTTACATTATATATATATATGTGTGTATTAATTTTACTTAGTTTCTTAAATATGTAGTAGAGAAGCAGGTTGAGTTGAACACGCGATAGATAAGTGAATAACGAGATTTATTAGTAGACTAAGAACAGCTACACTTGTCTGAGAACACAAGGGTTTATATATTATATAAGAATATTCTAGAATACTACTCAGGAAACATAAAGAATATTCTAGAAATTATAGAAGAGAGATAAGAGAACAATTAAACAAAACATTAGTGCGAATTGTTAATGTCAGCAATGTTGTAGTGAGCCCGGGAACTCTCGTGTTGTAAACGAGTGCTTTACCACTGCGCCATCGGTGCTTGTACTCTTCGTGCTAGTATGAATTTATGATTGATAAGTTGAATTTGTTTATAATTGATATTTTGTGATTATAATTTCGATGTTTCGATTTTATATATGTATTTTTAATGTATTATTTCTTCTCTTTTGCTAAAATTCTTAGATTGTTGAATATTATTGGTCTAGAAATTTCACGTAATTTGTAATTAGTAAGATAAATAACTTTAAGTAAATATTATTTTGATGTTGTAAAATCAATCAGTAAATCTATCAAGAATATATTTTGGAGGTTATAGCTTTCTTGACAAAAGCAATAAAGGTCCACACAATTAAAAAGCCGGTTCTTTTCGAACAAATCCAAATTTCCGATACAAAAATTTATACTTAGCAAATACACTATATTTCCTTTTAACAAGAGCTATTAACACATGCACATAAAATTAGCACCAATTCAAAAGTTCACAAAACCACAATATTGCATTAGCATGAAAAGTCAAAATACACTCTATAAACTTTTTCCGTACAACAATCACTGATACACACAATGCTCTTATATATATATACCCTTAAGAAAATGCCTTAGAAGGAGTTTCTGTCGCCTATAAGGTCCAGAAATGTCGCCAAACTTGGCTACCGTATTGTTTGCCAAATGTAACTTCCTTATCTGTAAAACTGGCTTTCCAGCCGTTACAGTTTTTTCTATGCGAAGACAACGAAGTCCAAGCGTTCGTGTATCTTGATATTAGAGTGAGCTCAATCGGTCAGCTTACAAAACGTTAAATACTAAGTAAATGCATCACGTCATAACTTAAATGGTCAGAACACTTACTTAGGGAAGTGATAAATAAAAAAGTTAACCTTCTATTGAATGTTTTATATAGTACACGTCGGAGCTTAAAAATGACTCAATTTAGCGAAATGTATCAACGCAGAAAGATCATCAAATTTTGATGGTCAATTTCTATGATAAACAGTAAACTACTGTTTAAAGAGGTGCTCAAATAATTCGTTTTCCGTATAAAGCAGCATTTTTTTTTTATTTAACAAATGTATAAGAGGTGAATAAACTTTTAGCACTTAGATGTGTGTGAAAATATTTTTTACGTTACTGAATACATCTGATACAAATTTTCTTCTCTTGGAATGGAGCTTGTGCACTGAAAATTAAAATTAGTAAAAGGTTTAAATTCAGAAAAAAATAGCAACTTTTTTTGTATGGGAAATGATCCCTTAATAGAGTTCTCTGGAAATCTTTCAAGGTAATTAGATATTTTTTCTAGCATTATAATCATGAACTTAATCTAAAACTACATCTCGAAGGTAAGCAAAGTCTTATTATTCTTAATAATCAAACCAGCCCAAATATGTCTTGATAATCTTGCAAGAGATTTCATATGACAAAGACATTGGCCTACCTACTGCTGTTAATAAATATTTTCTTAAATTACACAAATTATCAGATTTAATTAAGAAACACTCTTATAGAATATTTTACTTTTGTTTTGTGATGAAATACAAAAAAGGCCTCTGAATCTAACCCCTTTTTTGCATGCCATGTGGGTCTCATATAATTCGACTTGTTTGGTGTGAAGCTTCTGTGGTACCAATCAACCCCGTTTAATGAGGGATTACTGTATTAATTTTTGAATAACAGCTATTAATTTTGTTTCAAACTCTGATTAGAATGCTTAGTTCCATTAACTTTGTAAATGAGATTTTTCTTGTCTCTGTTGACTGTAATCTGTTCGGAAAAGGTTGGATATCTATTCAACATTCCATGCTCCTTCATCAAAAAACCATGTGATCTGCCCAACAAATACGCGAACAGGAGCTTTAGCTATTTTATTATACAAAAATTAAGGTAAAATAGTTTTATTCTGTTAATAAGACTCTCCATTTGAGGCATTGCACTTGTTCTATGTCTGTTTCCATTTTTGGATACATCCTGGAAGGAGATATACTCTTCAGCTGTCTCGTCGATTTTTGTTTTATCGTCTCAACATCGCCAGAATGGTTATGAATTACCATTTAACATTTAGGACACAGGAAAAAGAATCATTCAGGGCTAGATCTGGAAAGTATTGAGAATAATTAAACTCGGTGATAGAATTTCAAGCCAGAAACTAGCAAACAAATTTTGTGATGAAATACAAATTAACTTATAATGGGAAGGGGAATTGTGGGGATGCAAAAGTCATCCTTCGTCATAACACAAATTTGACCGTACGCAATTTCAACGCATATGATACCACAAGTCTTTGAGGACTTCCACGCAAAAGGCGACATTCACAGCTTGTACTCCAGGTAGAAATTCTCAGTGGGTAACTGTTTGTCAATGTTTTCCTCAACAACGTAGGTCGATGATCTTCCTATATTTGAATCATCATTGCAGTCTTCCTGGTCTTGAAAATAGCTTTTATTTATTCAGAGTATTATAAACACAAACACTGGTCAACATCTCACGAATATCTTAAGAACTTTTTCCAAGTTTCACCAAAAATTTCATACTTAAACTTTGTTCGGGATTGCATCAATTTCAAACGTAGACAACAGGAGAGAACACGAAACCAATCTCGGTGGTCGGACGAATACTGACGGATAATTAAACTGTAATCAAAGCTTCATTCAGTGGAAGGAGTCATTCAGAGGGTCGCGAGCGCTCAGTTATTTTCTGTAGTTTATTAAAATGCGATTGGCAACGCCATTCGGTGGAAGGAGTCATTCAGAGGGCCGCGAGCGCTCAGTTATTTTTGTGTAGTTTGTTAAAATGCGATTGGCAACACCAGTCGAATTCAGAGAATGTAAACAGAACTTAAGAACATAGCGATGCTGCGAATGCGTCGAATTCGAATTCCGCTCTAGAAAGATAATTCACCCCACTTTCTTATTTGAACCATTTGTCTATGTGTCTGTGTACGTCCAAATGAAATAAACTGTTATAAAATCTTAAAGTTCGCCTAAAATTTGAATTTAAAAATCGATAGAATGCAACACATGGCAGCATTGCGTCACATTAGATCAGTTCACGTATTTACAGGACAGACTACGCGCATAATTGTTATTATTTATTCCTTAATTTTGAGCCGCGTTCAAGTGTCAAGAATTACTCTTGAGAGGGAATTACTCTGCCAAAATTTCGACATCCTATCATGGTCTCTATATTTTTTGTGCAAGACGCGGTATGGGAATGTTTCGATTGGTATATTGAGTGGAATCTCATAAAAAAAAAAAAGCCGCCGTCGATTTTAACGTACAAAAACCTCATTAGTCCATGCAATGATGTCCGTTGAAAGCGATTTTCGAACCTGCCACTACCAATAACTTGCTTTATAAGTCAAACTGCCAAGACTAGAGCTAAACGAGAGGTTTCTTTTATCCTGTTTCTCCAATTGAAAATTGAAAAATACAAGAAGGTAATGAAGATTTCAATTCACAGCTAGCCTTGCAGTGGTAAGGGGCTTTTGAAACATGCACCAATTCATTAGTTAATGAACTATCAGAACAGTGTAAGATATTTAAACATATTTTGTGATAGTGAATACCGTTAAATCTTAATAAAAGCCCTCCTTTCTAGAGTACGACGATCTTATCTACTTTAAATTTAATATATAGAAACCTTGTCCCTTATTTCCTTCTAAAAGTAACAACTACTATACTTTAGATTTTACTCATGAGTCAACAAAGGCTTGTTACTCACACTACCATACGAGTATTACCTTTCCACGTGAAGTACAACAATTTTTATCCTTTGCCAAAAGACCAACACTAAACTCTAGAATGAAACAATCAATTGTCAAAGTCTTTAACAGCTTACATGGAATATCGAAATTAAAAATTACGTTTAAAAATAGAATAAAATCTCTCTCTTACGAAAAAAATCACAACTTAATTAAAAGAAGTTCTAAGACAAAAATAATTAAAAACGAAATTTAAAATGCAAAAAAATCTATATAAACAACGTCATCCAGAAAACTAATTCGTTATTAAATATAAAAAGAAAAATTTAGAAGAATAGCATTTAAAAAAATTTAATGATTTTAATAATAATAAAATAATTAAATTAAAAAAATTCTATAAATATATAGACTAGATTTAGTTATAATCTCCATTTTAATCTTTTTTAAAAAATTTAAGTGTATAAAAGAGACATATTTTCGAGACTTAGCGGTTATCAATTATTTCGAATTATTATTGAATTAGAATAAAAGATGTGTAATGATTTTCGCACTGTTAATAAATTATTCGAGATGATTTGTCGATTTCCAAATCATCTTAAAGCGTGTTATAAGAAATATTGACACTTTATAGACTCATTGGAATAAATTTAACCCATACAGAGAGAAAAGTGATTGGATTGTATGATCAGAGTTTTATTTATGATCGAAGGTGACAAAGGTGCTATCGTCACTTCAAACAAGGCAGCAGGTGTCTGGTAATAATTCACCTGTCAATGAAGCACGAAATAAAAAAAGAGTAGTGGTTTATTTCTCGATATATTGTGGATTTACCCAATGTTTTTAATTTATTTGAACCTTTTATGAATGGACCAATATGTTTTTAATAATTATTTGTTTTTTCTTCCGATTTATCCTAACGTACAGTATAATTAATCGACTTAAAATAGAAAACATTACTTGAAAGTTTCTTTTTTTTTTTTTTTACAACAACCGAGTGCAATTAATGGATAATAAATAATCCATTTGTATATTTCGAACAAAAGGTTATAGTTAAATAATTATTCATGTCTTTACATAGTCATATTTTAAATTATATTTTTTCAGAATGATTCCGATTAACTGGGAATTTTTTTAATTATTGCTAATTTTATTGACTTTTTCTGATCATTTTTGCCATAATAAATCAAAGTGTTCAAGAAAAAAATGTAAATTTAAGTGTAGCCTCACTTGCAGAGCCTTTCATTTGATTCTATGCATTTGTCTGATTTCTTTTAATGCATTAGTTTTCGTAAATTGCGTGCGCGTGCGTGCTTGTGGTAAACGACAAGATACACTCCAAACGCTAATTCTGTACTTTTTAACTACTTTTAAACCTCCACAAAATCCTTATCACCAAAATCCTTGGCTTTACATAGAGAAAACTCCTGTAAACGGATCCTAATAAATGAATATCGCTACTTTCAAATACTAATAAAACAATTTAGATATGTATGTAAAAAATTAACTAAAATTTATAATCATAAAAATATATTACAGCAGAAATTATTTTTACAAAGTAATGGAATTATATATGCATGTGTGTACAAACATACAGATACATTTAATAAATACTTATCATTTCTAATTGTTTATTCAAAAAAAAAACAAAACAAAAACTCTAATAGGATAATTTGCCTTCATACAGCTGTGAAAAATTGTTTTGAATTATCGTTTTTTAGAATATAATTTCACACTAAGTTATTATTTTATATAATATAATGAAAGATAATGTTTCTAAATGAGAAATACGTATGCTATTCCAGAAAGATACCTTACAAATATGAAATTTAAAGCTGTTTCTTTTGTCATAAATATTACTAGAAATTTTACTATCTATATTTTTCTGTATTATATATAGTATTCTATCCCATATCTAATTTTCTTGGTTTGAATTGTATTAAATGTGTGGGATAAAAAGATGTTAGGTTTAGCTCCAGATGATCACCGATATTTCTATAAATAGATATTTCTATAAGTAGATCATCAATATTTCTATAAATAATGAAATTATTTTTGCCTATCTAATTTATATAAAAATTATCTTCACAAAATAATGTAAATAAACATTCTCCAAATTATTACATGCCGGTCGTTCTTGTGGAATTCCTTTTATTTGTTTAAATTTTTAATTGTTTTATTTAATATTATCATTGGCGTAAAAGAAAATGGTTTTTTTGGGACGACATTTTAATTCTGAAATTAATAGAATTCTTAAAAAGCCTAATATCATTAAATGTTTTAAGGTGAAATGAATGAGCTGGTCTCCTCATTTTGTTAGAGTAGATGAAGAAATCAGTAAAGAAGATCTTTGTAGCAAAGCACTTTACTAGTCGGAAAAGAGTTAGACTAAAACTACTGTGGCTTGATTTTGTAGAATTGGATTTTAAGGTGATAGGGGAGAGGAACTATCAGACAAGGACAAAAAACAGGTTGGATGAATCTTCAGAAGTAGTCCTTGGCACATCCTGGGCTGTTGAGACAAATATGATGATGATATTTTATACAGTTTTCTCAGGTACAATAATAAGTTTTCTATTAAATTTTTTATGAAAAATAAAATCCTTAATACTATAATTCTTATAAATAATTAATAATACCTTTAACTTATAATCTCGTCTACAGAGATCTTCAAAATCATAACTAAGTATAGCAAATGTATATATATATATATATATATATATATATATATTCTTAACAATATCTAAACTCATTTTAATAATAGCAGTTTTATTAAACTTACAAAAAATATCGTGTAAGATTTATTGTTCAATAAAGATGTTGTAAGCGATATAGCGCTCTCAGTTTAAGTGTTTATTCTGGAGTTAATGTCATTCCCCCTAACAGTAAATTGGTTTGCGTTAGTACTAACATGTTTGGTGTCAGAAGTGGGATAAGGTAGATCCTCGCATTTGAGAAAAAATTAGTTATGTGTGAGGCGGATTGTGTTAGTGTTATTGTTATCAGTGCATTACTAACCCTAATTGTTTGCGTGGGAAAGGCATTCCGGTGTGGTGAAAAGTTGGGTAACACGTGCTGTGGTGGCTACAAATTCTTATTTTGAGAGAATTTCTTATTGCTGAATCTTTTTGTGGATTTTGTTGTATAGTAGGTGTTGCTTGATAATTTGAGTCAAATGATATTATAGAATGTGGTAGATAATTTGAGTTTATAAGTGTTGTGTTCTATAATTGATAATTTGAGTTAATAGTGCTGCGCTCTGTAAGATTGATATCGTGAAGTTAATTATGTTGTTTTCTGTGATTTGAGCTTAATAGTGTTATATTCCGTGTTAGATAATTTGAGTTAAATAGAGTTGTGTTTTGTAATTCGTAATCTGCGTTTAATAGTGTGTTGTGTTCTATGATTAATAATTTGAATTTAATACAGTTGTGTTATGACGAAGGTGTAGTTTCTTTTGAATCGATTGCTCTTTATTCTTAATATTGTAAATTAAGAGTTGCTATTTTTGTGTTAAAATGAGTCTTAAATCACTGAAAAAAGACGAGTTGAAAATCGTAGCAGAAGAGCTAGCGCTAGATGTTCCAAGTGGAGCAAAAATAGTCGAGTTAAAAAGCTTAGTAGAGAGTTCAGAAATCTACAAAAATGATGCTGTGAATTCATACAAAATATTATTATTGGCATTCTTGAAGCTAATAAATTAAAAAATGAAAGAGAAAAATCAGAAAATAAATAAAATTATAATTAGAGTAATTAAAATTATCTCTGTTAGAAGCAGAATTATAATTAACTAATACCAGGAAAGAATTACCCCTAAAACAAAATACTGAGGCAGAACCCTTAAGTGTAAATGTTGAAAATTTTATTAAAAGTGTTAAAACATTAACAATTGCTGTTCCTAATAAAGCAGAATCCTTCAATTTATTTTTTCAGTCAATTGAAAGGGCTTTTAGAACAAAAAAGACACCAGCAGAATTTAAAGACTAAATCCTCTTAAATATTTTAGGTGAAAGGTTAATAATTTATGGGTATATGTAAGCGAAGAGGATATGAATGATTATAATAAGCTAAAATGTAGTATTTTGAAAGAATTCCGACTAACTCCTCAAGAATGTCTAAATTATTTTCATTATGCGCAAAAATTAACTTTTGAGAATTATGTGCAATTCATGTCAAAGTTAAGTACAAATTTTGACTATTATTGTCAGTTGAGGAAAGTAAATGAATTCAAATCTATACGTGTTCTTACAGTTTCTGATAAAATTTTCAGAGAACTAGATCGCGAAGACATTGCAGTAAAACAAGAAGAAACATGGATTGAACCCCAAATTATGGAACGTGAATGTGATTATTATTTATCTTCAAAAGTTAAGCAAAAGACAGAATCTTTTTTTTTTTTTTTTTTTTTTTTTTTTTTTTGCGAAATCATTTTCAGGCACCGACAATACAAGAAGTGAGGGAAATTATGTGAATAATTATCGCAGTTATAAAAATAGAAGTGTTTCAAATGTATATGTGTCTGGAGTGAAAATCATAGATGTATTTTGTGTAAAAATAACGAAAACCATTCTCTAAATTCATGTCATAATTTTAAAAAAATGTCTGTAAAGGAGCGTATCGAAATAGTTAAAAAGAATAATCTTCACTTCAAGTGTTTTTCCGTTGAGTGCACCGTAAAGAGGTGCACATCACGAAATTTTTTTTGTGGAAAATCGCATCATCAATTAATTCATTTTCCAAAAGAGAAGAGAGAGAAAATTTCCACGTATATTGAAAACGTTCCCCTTTTCACCAAGAACGTCGTCCCTTCGGAAGGACCTCCCATAAATTCAACTTATTTTTTCTCAGTCTCACAGTCTCAGATGCCTGCTGTTTTATAGCTAACGTGTAGTGCATATGCTGGCCGAATAGATTAAAGAGCAAAAATGAACAAACTAGTGAGGATTTTATGTGACAATGGCTAAGAGAGAAGTTGGTGTACAAAATCCTTTGCAAATTGCTTTAAAACCAGTTAGAAAAGAAGGATTATCAATTTTTCCTTCGGTTCAACAAAGCCCACCACTGAGAATTCATACTCCATAGAAGAATTAAGATTAACTAATAGGTATAATCCTTATGAATCTATTCAGATTGAATTATTAGTAACAGATACTATTACTGCTGCGCCTGTTTCTGTCCCAAACGTTGAAATGCAAAATATTATGCGATCTCGTGGATTAGTTTTAGTTGATTGTTGCGAAAGTAAAATAAATATTGAAATATTATTAGGAGCAGATGCTTTCTGGCAGATTATTGAAGCACCTTTTTTCGAAAGGATGGATCAGGGAATTACTTGTGTGCCAACGATATTCGGTTTTGCTTTACAAGGAAGTCAGGAGGAATTTAAGTCCAGAGTTAAAAATACAATATCAACGAATTTTCGTATAGCTGTTTCAGGTGTGAGTGAGTTCGAGGATCTAGGAAGTAAAGATAAGGGAGAGTTAAATGTAGTTGTGATAAATCCTTAATAGATCAATTTGAGAGAAATTAAAAATTGATGAATGTTAGACATGAAATGGGTTTAGTGAGGAAGTTTAGTTATGAGGAATTGGGAAACAATTATTTTTTAACTAAAAGGTAGTTTGAGGAATTAAAAAAAGTTTAAAAAAAAAAAAAAAGATTGTGTTAAGGGGTGCAACGCAAATGAAAAATTAAGTGACATTAATATTCCGAGGTATTGTTTTTTAGAGTGTGAAAATCAGAAAGTAGAAGTACATGTTTTTTGCGACGCTTCACTAAGTGTTTGCGGAGCAGTGGTTTACTTTAAATTCTGTGAAATTGGTGATAATTATAGAGTATTTTTTGTAATGTTGAAGAGCTGAGAAGTGCCGTTAAAGAAGTTTAGTTACACCTACAGCGGTTGGTGTTGGTGGCTAAGATGATAGGTGTTAGAGTTGGGAACTATCTTAATAATAGTTTCAAGGATAAAATTGGAAAATTAATATTTCGGAGCGATTTCTCTATTGCATTATGTTGGGTGAAAGGAAATGAGAATTTGTCTAAACAATAGGTCAAAGGGTCGCAAGAGATAGGTAGAGTAGAAATACAAAGGGAGCAGAGGAAAGATCCTGTTAAAAGTTTGTTAACTCAGTTGGATTTAGATGAGCAGTTTTGGAATAAGTTTTCAGTCTGGAGTAAATTACAGAGGATTTCGTATTGCGTTTAAGATTCATAAGAAATGTTTGATGGGATAAGATTTTAACTCCATTCTTAGAGACAGTTGAATTGAGTGTGTCCCATGTTATTATAATCAATTTAGTCCAAAGAACAGAATATGTGGAAGAAATAACCAACTTAAAGAGCGGGAAAATGTTAAAAAAAAAGAGTTATTTAATTTCTTTAAATCTGTTCTTGGACAGCTGTGGATTACTAAAAGTTGGAGATTTAAGAAATGCCAACTTACCAGAGACTGTAAAACATCCTCTATTATTGCAGAAAAATCATCCTATTACAAATATGTTGATTAAATTTCATCATCAAATATACATGCACGGGGGAATGAAATTAATCAACTCTGCTATGAAACAAGAATATTGGATCGTAGGAGCAAAAACTACCATTCGTAAAGAAGTACCTATGTCAGATTTAGCTCTGAGTTTTCGAAGCAAATTATGGCAGATTTACCAGCTGCGAAAGTGAACCCAGGAAAAGCGTTTCTTAAAGGTGGGATGGGTTTTGCAGGACCGTTCTTGATCACTCCTCGACGTGGCAGAGGAGTTAAATCAATAAAAATGCACATTTGTGTGTTTTACGACGAAAGCTATCTATTTAGAACTGGTAAATAATCTTAGTGCTCAAAAATGCATTGTGGCACAAAAACGCTTTGTCGTACGGCGAGGAAAACCAAACGAAATATTCAGTGACTGTGGCACCGATTTCATCGGTGCAAATAGTTTTTTAAGATCATGGGGATTGGAGACAATTGGTAATTATTTGACCAATGAAGGCGTAAAATAGACTATGAATATTCCATTTGCACCTCATTTCTAAGGTCTCTGGGAGGCAGCCATGAAATCAATGAAATTTCACATGAAAAGAGTTATAGGGTCACAGATCCTTTCTCAAGAAGAGTTTTCCACAAGTTTGACGGAAATTGAAGCGGTACTGAACTCTCGATCTTTAGTTGCTGCTTCTGGCGACCCAAATAATTTTTCTGTCATAACACTGGGGCGTTTCCTTATCGGTTCAAAATTAAAGAGTGTTCCTGAAACCGATTATACCAGTGAGAAAATTCCTATTCGGGAACGGTGGAAATTAGTTGCCCAGATCTCCCAATCGTTCCGGAAATCAAAAACCTAAGGTTAATAAACGTTTTTTCATAATGACTTTTAATGAATTTTCCACAGATTATTTGACTCAGTTGCAAGTGTTCAATAAGTGAAAAATTCCCTGTGCAGAGTTAAGTGTGAATGATTTGGTGCGACAACTTGACACCACTTAAGTGGAAAACGGCAAGAGTGATCCACGCATATAAAGAATGAATAAGAGCAGATATTCTGATGATAGAATTCTGATGCTCTTATTCATTCTTCTCTGCTCTTATTCTGATGACAGAATAAGAGTAGTGAACTTAAAATTTGTCTCAGGTGAAATGAAGAGACCAATACATAAGCTGGTCAGAATAGCTAATATAGCCAAGGGTAATCAAGCACATTCTTGTCATTGATTTATATAAAATTTTGATTTCGTCAAAATCAAAAGAGAAAAAAAATTAACAATTTCTTAAATGACTTAATTTATTTATGAAATAGGTAAGTTTTTTTTTTTTTTTTTTTTTTTATCTTTTTTTTATAGAGGGGGTCAATAAGATAATTTTAAAATTGGTGGTGGAAGGGGGGTGTCGATGATCAAAAAAGTTTGGCGGCCTCTGGTTTAAATCGTACTTAAGAAAACTGAAATTTACCCAAAGAGTAATTTTCGAAACCTATCACATATTCAGCTCATAATTTCGTCTGAAAATTTTAATAATAGGAGTACGGATACTGATATGAATATTGGTAATTCAAATTAGCACGTCTTTCCATGTATGTTGAATCTCCAGGCCCTTCAAGTAGACCCCTTGCGTAAAGAATGGCTGACAGAAAGAAGTCTTTTCTACTTGAAGATAACTGAGATCAAATACAAAATACTTCCAATATACTATTACAAACATAATCCTTAACGGTTTTCTGGTAGATTTCATTCGGAATACCTTAATAAATATACTAAGAACTGATATGTCCTTTAAGGCTGCCAACTATTTTAATATCGTGAACGTAATGTTAATCCTATGGAACTTCTACTAGCGTCCTCAAATTTTTACTATTTCATGTATTGGAATGCAAAAAAGTGTATCCGAAAGAGTAAAAAAAATAATGAAGGTTTCTGCAAAGTCACATTTCTTTCGATTTTTTGAAAATATTTTCAATTTTTTTTAAAGACGGTAAACCCATAAACTAATCATTAAAATAGAGGTAAAAATATTTTTTTAAAAATCGGAGGGAATATGTGATTCCCCCGAAGCCTTCCTTATTTTTTGTTCTTTCGGATGCACTGTTTTGCATTCAAATGGGTAAAATTGTATGGATTTGAGGAAGCTTGTAGAAATTCCATAAGATTAACATTATATTCACGAAATCAAAAAGCCCGGTAGACGGGAGGCGTAATGTCAGCAAAACCCTCGTGCTTCAACCTGGTTGACCTTATGAATTATTGGACTTTGATTAAAAATGTAATATTATTATAACCCTTTGTTGCTCAGTGTTCTACGCAAGGGAACTCCTTAATTGATTCTCTTCTCGAGTCATTAAATTCACCAATAAATGAATAAAAATTTCCAATTTCTTTTTACCTATCTATTTAAATAAGATATGATAGCACCATACAAGCCAATCCATGATTTTCAAATACAATACTTGATATAAAATCTTGTATTTCCAAGGAATTTTGTCTAGTTTTTTATCAGGTACAAAAATAATTGCTTGATAAGCAATTTCTCCGCTGACTTGTTGGCAAAAGAGTCAGCTATTTATTTTATATTATTTTAATTTTTTATACCAAAAGTACACATAGCATCGTTGAATAATATGAAGGTATTCCTTAAGCGGGAACATTGAGACTTTAGCACTTTACATGTTATGCAAGAGAGAGTGATGACACACAGAACATCTGGTTTCTGTTTATCTCTGCGTGGTGTAACGTAATGACTCCAGGTTTAGTAAAATGTCTAGGTAGCGTGAAGGATCACACAGTTTAAGTAAATTTTTTTTTATCATTTACAACTGTATTCGTAAGTTAACGAAGTGTTTTTACCTTATCACATTTAACAATCCTATATTAAACACATGCCAATTAAAGGTACGTGCAGAAGACGTGCATACTATTACTTGAAAGCGAAGCTGAACAAAATCATTTTTATATGCAAAAAATGCAATGATGGTTTGTGTTTCTTCCAAAAGGGTATGACGTATTTCCAAAAATATCATGAATCTAAAAAAATTGACAAATTTGTAAATATATTTATATGTAGGACTTGTGTATATAGAACTGCAAAAATTTATTAATCGAAAATCATTTACACTTTATACAGTATTTCTTCATTCATTTTTTTGGTTAAGCTTTGACTCATTTTCGCGCTTCCGTACAATGCGCGCTTAGCCGCACTTACGAGAGTTCTAGTAGTGCAGTGTTCCAGCTCAGGGACCACCCACAGAATCAAAACGGTAAATCCAATATTTACAAAAATTTATCTGCGTACTCCTTTTGGCCTAAATAGACTGCATACAATTCCTTTTGTCAAACTTTTAATTTTAAAGGGTAGTGCGCCGCAAAGGGATACACAAATATTATGCATATTTTTTGAAAATCAATTACATGTATGTTATTTAATAAATGTGTTAGCAACTTTGTTTTTTATATTCTTGTTCGTTAATTTCATAGAACAAAATTGCATTTCAATGTTCAAAATGAGATTCATATAGCTTTATGTTCCTTTAATTTATTCCATTATGCAGCAAAATCTTAAAATTGGAACATATTCAGAAGGACCGAATATGTTCCATTTTAAGCCTTTCTATCAAAAAAAAAAAAAAAAAAGGGGTGAATAGGCCCCCCCCTTCTAATAATACGAGAAATACACATTTTTAAAATCGGTTTTGTATTATAGTCATTTGAATTTGGCGTTTTAAATTCTTTTTTCCTCAGACTCTGTTGGTGAAAGGTAAAATTCTGTATACCATGCTGTGTTTTGTGGAAGGTAGGCGACTGAGACCAGACAACACGGAATGCATTCGGGGAGTCCAAAAATTCAAATGACCCTTGATAAGATTTCAAATAACCGTACTGTTCTGAAATTTAGCATATTTTAAATGTCGTATCACATACGCCCATATTTTGCTTATGAAATGAAATTTATTTTTCGTGTTAGACCACGTGTATCTTTGCCACTTATAAGCAAAAAGAAAAAAGTCAGAGTTTTAAAATCAAATAGAGGTTTTAACATCAAATTAAAAAAACTTGTATAATAATTGCTAACTATGATGATAGGAAATTGGAAGTGTTATTATCTTATCAGCTTATCATAAAGAAGAAGAAAGAAAAAAATCAACAAGATGAAAATTGGAATTTTTTTTATAAATTAAAATGAAATTTATCTTCAAAGTGAAAGGACCGAAAAAACTTCAGTCATTCGAAAACATAACATGGCAGATTAGTGTTCCATTACTAAACTATTCACATGATAAAGATAAAAAAAAATAGTTCAGATTATATTTCATTTGAAATGATTTTGAAGAATTTAAATCAGTGTAAAACTTGAAATTATTTTAAGGTGATTTTTTTTAAAGAAAAAACTGTTTTTGAGGTTACGATTGCATCGTTTGCGTGAAATACAGGCTTGTTACAAATTATATTGACATACTGTAACAACTTCATCTTTTATGTTAACGCACATTTGTAATTTATACATATACACACAATTTTATTGTCAATTGTTTTAATTACAAAAAAAGTTTTGCTAACAAAAAAAGCAATATACATCTAACCTAGGAAAAAGTTTGCATTTTTACAGGTTAAAATAAGTAGTTTTTGGAGGATTGAATCGCGATAATTCTATGAAATTAAAAAAAAAATGAGCTTTTTTTTTGGCAAATTGCATTCAAAATGACTGTGTTCAAAATAATACACACAAATATTGCAATATATTACAAGTATTTGAATACTTAAATTCAGAAATTGCTTAAATTTTATAATAATTTATTTTATCAAGATTGATCGTTAAACACTGAATGAGATTAGACTTTTTAAATTAAAAACAAACCAAGTTTTGATATTGAATTTTTTTTTTTTTTTTATGATTTTACCCAGTTTTGTTTTTAAGTGATAATCTTTTGGTTTTTAGAACCATGCTTGTGTTTTCTGTTAAATAGCTCATGGAATTTTTTCACAAAGTTGACTGCATATTTCCTAAATAATATTTTTTTGTTCGTTGATACATACTGGCCATTAAAATTGCTACACCAGGAAGAAATGCAAGTAACAAATTTACATTTTTGGACACGTATATTATACTGGAAATAACAAATAAATTTTCAAGAAATTTGGAAACTAAAATCCTAAAAAATCAATACTCATAATAATCACTCTGGCGGCAATAAAAGCTCTTATACGCATGGGCATTGATGCAAACATAGATTGGATGACATGTGCAAGTACAGCTGCCCATGCATCTTCAACACGATGCCACATTTCATCGATTGTAGTGACTGCTGTATGGTGACGAGTCAGTCACTTGGCAATCATTAACCAGATATTTTCTATTGGTGAGAGATCTAGAGAACGGGCGGACCAGGTCAGCAACTGAACATTTTCTATATCAAGGAAGATCCGTACAATACCGGCAACATTCGGTCATGCATTGTCCTGTTAAAATTTAGCTTTTTGTAGGACTCGAAGAAAGGGTAGAGCCATGGGCCTTAACACACCAGAAATGTAAAGGCTACTGCTCAAAGTGCCATCAATGCAAACAAAAGGGATCGAGATGTGTTCCAATGGCATTCTATACAATCACTCTACGTAATGGGCCTCTATGACGATGTCGAATGCATGCTGTCAATGTGCGTTCTCCAAGATGCCACCAAACGCGGAAGCGACCATCATGCTGCTGGAAACAGATTCTGAATTCGTCTGAAAATAGGACATCAGGCCATTGCTGTGTTCAGAGGAGCCCATTCAGTTGTTCATCACACAACTGAATGGGCTCCTTGATGTAGCATCAAGGGTAGCAGTAGCCATGATCGCCAAATTGACAGTCCATGTTGCTGCAGACGTCGTCAACTGTTCGTATTGACATTTGTTGTCTTGCAAACGATCCCATGAGTTGACTCAACCAATGTAAGCAGCAATACTACGATGAGATAAACTGCAATCCCGGTAAGCTACAATTCGATCTCTATCAAAGTCAGAAATGTGATGGTAAACATTTTTATTGCATGTTTTTATATTGATTGCGATTATAACCTTCCATTATAATTTGTGTGTATATAACTATAAATATTTTTAAAACAATAAAAAAGGATATATGTCTAGGTAAGATGCTGATGGTATTTACACATTTCATTATTTTCTCAAATAATCTCTAGGTTCGACATATCTTTTTTGAAAATTCTTCCGCTCTAATATTATGTTCATGCAACGAAAATTCGCTTATAATATGTTAATACGATAATCATCTAAAAATTTATATTGAAATAAATTTCGTATTTTTCTGTTGATTTTCTCAAAATATTTTGGTATTTTTCAACTGATTTTGAAATAAATTTCAAAATTTCGATCGTGTGCTTTTGGAAAACTAGAAACAATTTATCATTGTTTAGATTTGGAGAAATAGGATGGTTCCTATTTTAGCCCTAGCCTTGGTGACAGGAAACGCAAAGGCAATAAATCTCGTCAAAAGTTAGGTTCGGCGAAATACTCTTGCTAGGGTTGCCTATTCAGCTTGTCAACAACACATTTCTTATCCTCCGTCCCTAAAGCGGTTTTAAAATAAAAACTGACGGGAAATTATAACTCTTCAGGGAATGTTACAAAGTTTAAAACTGAAACATGACATGAGGTGATTCCTTCTATAGCTTAGTGTCATCTTAACATGTCATTTAAAAAAATGAAATCATGATTGCATATCAAATTAATGAAATTGGGTTATATTTTAATTTTACTTTAAATTAAAAACAGTTTTTAAGGAAATATTCTTTTATAAGCTTTAGGGTGAAAAGTGATTTAATTATATTTTACTTAATTAATTCAATTGCGAAAATTCTTATTGAAATTCTAGAGTAAAGAACAGAAACTGAGACTGATATTTGCACCATATGCTAAGAAATTTATTTACAATTAATTACAAACATCTCCATTTATTGAAACTAGAATGATAATGACATATACATATTTCAAAAAAAAAAAAAAAGGTTTTGTCAAATAACTGTCATAAATCTCGTTGAAAATGCGCCGTTTTCTTCTTGCCAAAGGTTCAAAACAATTTTCAAGTCTGTAAATTAAAAAAGATTCCATAGTTCTCGAAACAGCAAGTCCTCCCTTGAGAATGTCACAAAATTCGGTGGGTTTGGAATACCTTCCATAGTTCTCGGGCAGCTAGTTTTCAATATTTGGGTACCATATTCGTCACCTACAATTTTAAATAGCCTCGTTCCACTATTGTAGTCAGTTTTCTTTCTTTGCTTGAAAATTACTGACGACCCTGATTCCTCTATAATGTTGCAATACCTACTTTTAACACAGATTTATTTTTCATAAAAGACATTTATAATTATTTATTCAAACAAGTTTTCGATGTTTTTTGCATTAATCAAGCTTTTCAGAGTCTTCTTATGAGTGTTGCACATGGGGTTGGCAGTGTGTCCTCAACGCCCTTTTATTTTGCTTTAGATCAATAACACCACCTTAGATCTCTTCAACACCCATCAGTGGATGGTAACAATTTCTTTGGGAATAGCTAACATAACTATTTTTAGCACTAATAGATCGTATAAAAATATTACGATCAGTAGTATGCGCAATTATATATATAATTGACAGTACGAATAGGTAATAAGAGGTGCACAAATCCTGAGCTGTTACCCCCTCTCCTAACTTTCACACCACACCACAGGAGGACTTTGGGCCCCGACAGATTTAACGTGCATTAGCCCCGGCTACTAGGTGGGTCTTTAGAAGCCAAGGTCCGAACCCGCGACTGAACGAAAACCGCCTGCCACGAATCCTAAACCATGACTACTAGGCTACCGCGGCCACAAATGAAAGTGGACCGCTGTTCTATGATGACGGATTAAATGGCAGGGGTGTGTTAAATATACGGAATAAAGCACATTACATTATGGATATAATGGCTTTGTAATTGATTTCAGCGGTCCCGAGATGATGAATTCTATGGAGGAAGAACCTCTTGATTTATCTAATGAGTGAGTGAGTGACTGTGAGTTTTATGGCGCAAGAGCCAAGGTAGGCTATGCTGCGCCAAGATTTATCTAAGGAACAATTCGACCTCTATCAAAATCAGAAACTCGCTGGCAAGCGTTTCTCCATTTTACAGGAGGTGTCTTAACTTTTCGCTAGATAAAAATGCTCAAATGCAATTTGTGTATCAGAAACCTACTTTACAATTCTTCATTTAAACGCATTGCAGATGTCGCTACCGGCGCCTACTTTTCCTTAATGCATTGAAAAACTGATCATTTGCATATCGTAGCATCTTTTTGTCTTGTAAATTTCACGTACGTAGCTTATCTTCTTGGTGCAGCAATTTTAATTGCCAGTAGGTAAAATTTAAAAAATGGCTGAATTAAATTTTTAATCGATATTTCGAATTTTCTATTTAAATAATCAATAATGTATAACAAATAATATTTAAGATCATAATTATTTTTGAAAGTTTAAAAGCTTAATTTATTTTCTTAAATATGTTAAAAAAGATTTGGGATTAAATTATTGATATTTTTTTAATTCATATCTCGAAAACTTAAAAAATATTAAAAATTAGCCGAAGTAATTCTTTTTTTCACTTTTTTTTACAGACTATCGTGTTGCAACTATGAGTGGAAAACGAAAGAATGTGATGTGTGTGTTAGTGAAGTTTATTGGCGCTAGAGCCAGATATGACTATGCTGTGCCAAATAAGATTTAACTGTGATCTAGACGTGAAGAAAAGACATAAATTGGTTGACAGAAGGAGGGTCGAAAATAGAGAAGGATCGCTAGGGTAACCCGGGGCTCGTCACCTGTGTTTACCAAAGACAGTAAACTTCATGGGAAAGAAAAAGATCACCAGGGTGCCTCAGGGTCATGACGCCCGTACTTACCTAAAGAAGACAAGTCCTTCAGGTCCCCTGATATAATCCCCAGACGCTGGGTACCCATTTTAGTCGCCTCTTACGACATACATGAGCTACAGTGTTTTTTTCCTGTCATTCCTCACGAGTCACACGGGTCGGAAAACGAAAGAAAATAAAATCTAAGAGAAGTAAATCGGTGAAACGAATATTTAATTATTTGTTTGATTAATTGATTGATTGGTTTTATTGACGTCACTTACGTGTAGCTACACGAGGGCTATTAACGATTGATCTCGTAATTTTGAACCTCGGTCAAGTGACGAGGGCGACACCTGAGTTGATACCGTCCTCTCCTAACTTCCACACCACTCGACGGGAGGACGTGAAGGACAGATTTCGTGTATCTCGACAGATTCCGCCTCGACAGATTTCGTGTATCTGCCCCAGCTACACTCCGGATCTTTTGTAGAATCAAGGCTCGAATCCATGACTATACGAAAACAGCCAGCCTTGATTCTGCGACCATGACCGCTAGGCTACCGCGGCTAATTATCTATTTGAAGTTTGTTGTGAATGAATTACGAAAGGTATAAATTTACCAACTAAATAAAATTTGATCTTTAAACCAAAACTTTCATTATATTGAATTGAATATAGAATGCATCACAAACTTCGTAATAACTGTAAATTTCAAATTTAATTCATGATTTGAATAATTTTAAAACAACATTTTTTGGTATTTTAATATTACGATGCTTAAAAATAATATTTACGTTTGAGCTGCCATCTATTGCTCGTTTTGAATGCGCGCACGTAACTTAATAATTTTAGAATTCCTTCCTACATTTCAAATGTATATATTTCAATAACATAAAGCGTATTCGAAAGAGCAAAAATTAAGGAAGATGTTCTGTCTGACTGTAATTCTTCAATTAAGGCAAGCACTTTTAAAAGATACGGAAACTAATACATAAATCATTAAAATAGGAATTAAATATATTATAAAATATAAAAAAGAGAATATATATAACCAAAGAGAAATTTTGGTTATTCTTTTATATTTTCGTATGTATTTCTTTACAAACAAATAAAATGGTTTGAATGTTAAAAGAAAAGTAAAAATTTATTCTAGGATTAACATTACATTCGAAAATTTAAAATGGTTTGTAGATGGAAACATTCAGCGACCTTTAAAATAAATGAAAATATGCCTAAATATGCTTCAGAATAAAACATTATATGAAATTTAAGAATTTTCTGCTGTTGAAATGCGATTAAGTGCATATTGAATATAATCCCACGATTCCATATTATTTATTTATTTTTTCTTCAAGAATTTTATTCGTGTACACATCAAGAAAAAGATCATAATGATTGTAAATTGCAAGTAATTACTGCAAAATTATTTTAGGAAAATGATATTTATATTTATGTCTAGGCCAGGGGTCGCCAAACTTTTTTGATCATCGCCCCCTATATAATTTTTCGAAATCTCCATAGACCCCCACAAAGGTAATTTTCAGGTAATTAAAATAAAACTATATATTAGTCTAAATATTTAATAAATCAGAAACAGTAAGTAAAGTAGCTACAGATTTTTTACTTCTTAATGAGATGAATGTGCCTGGTGTTTCTTGGCAAGGTTCGCTATATTGGGTTCGAAATTAGTCAATTTTAACCGTAAATCCCCTCGAAGCTCCACATTTAATTTATTTCTGTTTTTAGTTAAAATTGAATTAACGCGACTGAAACCGGCTTCAACCATATACGAACTTGGAAACGCCAGCATAAATGGCTGAGCCATTTCGTAAAGTTTCACATATTTTTGGTCACAAGGTCGTAAAGTTTCACAAACTGGTCACAAGGTCAAGTTGTGACGTCACGGTATACATACGAAAACACATAAGGAAAAAAGGGGCAGATTGTTTTCTGATTTATTATTTTATTTTCTATAAAGAATATAATATTAAGTCAATTATAAAAATATTTTAAATTTTTACGTGCGTAGTTAGGTATGTGTGATTTGCGTATTAAGAACTGTTTTTCCTTCGAGTCCCAATAGACCCCCATTCGACTCCTTGGGTCAGATAGACCCCTACTGTTGTTAAATAGACCCCTAGGGGTCTATATAGACCACTTTGGCGACCCCTGCTCTAGATCTATTCTGATGATAGTCATAGGCATCATTTCACTGGATGACTCCGCTTCATTTCTTCGCTTAATTATTCTAGAGTTTTTCACTCGGATTGACTTCATATTTTTTTCAATCATTCTGAATGCTAACATAATCGTTAATTACAGTAACGTGCCCACTCATTCTCTTGTGTGATATCACTAACTTGAAAGAATTTAAATATTTTTAAATACTTAGTAATACTAATTTGTTGTTTTTGAAAATATATATTGATTAGATGCAAGCCAAATCCTTAAAAAAAAATTCCATGTCATTTTGGTGATCAGATTGCTTCAGCATTTAAAATTAATCAAAAAGTAACTCTAACATACTTTTGTCTATTTTATCTGGCAACACTTAAAACGAACATGTTTCAATAGTTGTAAACAAAACAAATGCATGCGTGAAGTTGATAACCGAATTTTAAACATTTCTTAAAATAAAAATATGCCTAATATTTACTGATAAGTATTACAAAACATACTTTGCATTTACGAGAGTCAAAATTTTATTCTAGCTGAGGATTTACGAAATGTCTTCTCGAATGTTGAACAAGTATGTTTTTAACAAAATATGAATCTAATATATATACATGCAAGTTTATTTAAACTTTTCTGTGTTTTTAATGTGATAAATAAAGACATTTTAAAATATAGCAACATATCTTTTATGACACACGTATCAATATACATAAATTTTAAGTGATTGCACTTTAAAA